>CAUYQG010136063.1:0-14233 GCA_963574415.1 Tarsius wallacei
TTAATCTTTTAATGTCTTGTCATGTGTACATTATTGGCTCTGTTTTAAAGTCTCACTAGCCATCAAAGATATGCAAATTAAAATCACACTGAGACATCACCTAACTCCATTCAGGATGTCCATCATCAATAACTCAAAAAACAACATACTGGAGAGGATGCGGGGAAAGGGGAACACTTCTACACTGTTGGTGTGAGTGTAAACTAGCACAACTTCTGTGGAAAACAGTGTGGCGATTCCCAAAAGATCTAAAAATCCACCTTCCATACGATCCTGCAATCCCCCTATGGGGAATATACCCAGAGGAACCCAAATCACTCTATGAAAAAGATACCTGCACATGCATGTTTATTGTGTCATGATTCACAATAGCAAAAATATGGAATCAGCTGTGCTGCCCATTAAAAGAGGACTGGATAAAAACAAATGTGGTACATATGCACAATGAAGTATTACGAAGCCATCAAGAAGGACAAAATCATAAACTTCACAGCAACTTGGATGGACTTAGAGTCTATAACACTAAGTGGTCTATCACAGAAACAAAGAACTGAGTACTACATGTTCTCACTCAAAAGCAGACCTTGAACAATTAGCATAATACTATAAGAAAGGGATTGGCAGTAGTGGGAAATGGCCAGGGGAGAGGGGGCACACCTCATCAACAAAGGTACCTGCATAAAGAACATTTGTATACCTAACCCTGAACTGTACCCCACATCTTTAAAATTAAAAATTAAATAAAAACTTTTAAAAAAACCTAAAATGTTCTATAGTTAAACTGAAATAAATGTATTAGAATGTTAAGAAATAAAAAATAAATAAAGTTGAAACTCAACATGTTTAAGTGACTTTCCAAAGTTTTTGGAACTGCAACAAAGGAGAGGCAGGTTTTTCAAGTGCCATTTGTACCAATAACTGCACTTGACATTTAATTTTCATAGTGTTACATAATCTTTCGCTGGTCCCAAGTTAGGGATTCTTATCCATGGGGATGCACAACAGCTACAGAAGTATCCGAATCATTATTTGCACCTCGGTCTGTAGATAGGACATTCATTATCTCTATTAAACCACATACTTCCTTGCATTCATATGACCATTTTGTCTTTTTATGATTTTTTTTTCATGTTGAAATAAAGGAGAAGAATAAGATCTGTTAGCCTCATGCCTCTTGTGTGTAAAAAGATAACTACATCTTTGAGACTTGCATCCACACATCCACTCAGCTTCCATTTCCTTCTCCTGCCCTAAATTCACCAGAGTTTTACTAAGGAAATCCAAATTTTAAAAAAAGAAAGAAAAGAAAAGGTAGCAACGATGAAGGCTGCCAGAGTGTGTGTAGGCAGCAGACCTGTCTCTGGGGTCCCCATCAGCGACGCCAGCCCTTTTATCTTCCAGCGCCTTAAGCTACTGTGATCTGTTCAGCCTTCTGTGGCTACATATGTCTCCAAGCAGAGAGATCGCTCCTAACAGCACGAACTCTACATTATTGGCCCCCCCCGCCCCACCTTTTGAATCACTCTAAATTAAGCAGTGACTGTGTGCACAGGCAGGAGGAAAAATACGGTTCTGGCCCAGTAGAATTAGCTAAAGTTTACAATGGTTTAAGACCTCTGCAACAAAAAAGAAAAGAAGACATCAACCTTCCTTTGTTAAAAATAGCATTAATAATTCTGCCTTTTTCATGAAGGCTTCTGCCCCAGGAGATTAGAGCTTGTAAGAGGTGAGTAAAATTATGTGTTCAAACACAACTTCATTGGGTTCATTGTCAGTGGAGAAAGGGATGTAAAATTCTTGATAAGACAAGGGGTTCAGATTGACTCTTGTTCTTAAAATACAAAAAAGTAAAGAATAATATGGGAAATAAGCACTAGTTGAGAAAGAAGAAGCAAAGAAATGAAATGAACCTTCAGAGAATTATTGCTGAATTGTTCCCAGAGAAAGGTGAGCCTCACTGAGCACTGGTTTGCCTGAAGTGGTGCTGGCATCTAGTGCTGTCTGATGTGAACTCTGTGACCTTGTGGGAGCTCTTCTCACTAGTAAGAGGTGGTTGTGGTCGTGCAGCAATTAGGCAGCCAGTTAGGAATCCCCATGTTCCAACCTGTGTGTTAATTCAGGTAGACATCTTCCCAGGATGTCTTTGACACCTGAGATCAGGTGACATTGGTGCCGCTCTTAGCTCTGCTGCCAATGGGCTGGTTTTGCATCGGTCACTTTCCTTGCCCTAAAAAGAAAGACATCAGTTTTAACAAATTATTCCTCAGCACCTCCTATGTGCAAAAGCACTCTTCTAGGTGAAAGAAGGGACGAGGTTGCCAGAATGTGGACTTCTTCTCAAGCAACTTACAGAGCATGGGAATGGGACTTGGTCAGGTAGTATTAAGAGGCAAAAGAGAGTCAGGGTAGAAAGTTGCCAAGTAGGGGCAGGTCCACTTTGCTGTTACAAATAGTACAATTGCAGTCAGATTGCCATCTCTAAGATCTCATCAACTCAGGCTCATGGTAAGGGGTCTTAATGGGTCTGAGTTGGCTTCCTTTCTTTTCTTCAATCCCAAATTCCTTGCAGCATAACCTAGTTAATGCCTGTCCTCTGCCTTTCCCCAACATCATATAATCTATACACCAGACAGCTGTTAGCATTATTCTAATGCAAGTCTGATCATACTGACTTATTATACACCTTTAACATTTTTCCCTTTAAGATAAACTCCAAAAATTTTTAACAAGATATGTGAAGTGGAACCCCAAAAATCCAGAAATTTTTTATTTTATTTTTAAAATGTGTATTTATGCCGGGCTCGGTGGCTCAGCCTGTAATCCCGCGCCTTTGGGAGGCTGAGGTGAGTGGATTGCCTGAGCCCGCGGGTTCGAGACCCGCCTGGGCAAGCGAGACCTCATCTCTACAATAAATCAAAAATTAGCCGGGTGTGGTAGTCCACGCCTGTAGTTCCAGCTACTTGGAAGGCTGAGACGGAAGGATCGCCGGAGCCCAGCAGGTCGAGGCTGCGGTGGCCGGGAGCGGCCACTGCACTCCAGTCTGGGCGACAGAGTGAGACTCCAACTCAAAAAAAAAAAAAAAAAAGTAGTAACATTGGAGAAAGGCCGCTAGAGATGAAAGGAGGATTGTGTTTTCCCCAGGGCACACTCTGGCTCTATTACGGCCCCCTCTGTGAGTGCCAATAATATCCTGGTGTCTTTCTGTCATATCAGTACAACCTTGAAGCTGTTTATGTACCTGTCTGTCTTTTCCAAAAGACTGGCAAGAACCATATTCTTATTTATCTATCTGTAGCTCTGGTACTCAGCACAGCCCCCAACAGAGATGCTCAATAAATGTTTCTTTGTTGGATGGATGGGTGGATGGTGGATGGATTGGATAGTTGGATGGACAGGTGGGTGAATGAACGGATCAGTAGGTAAGTGGATGGAAGGGTGAATGAGTGGCTGAATGGATGGAGAAGTAGATAGATGGATGGATAGATGGGTGGATGGGAGGAAACACTTTCTTAAGTCTTCAATTCTGCCTTCAGACTGGAATCTCCTAAAAGGTAAAGACCTTGAACCTCAAACTCTCTCTTGCTCGCTCTTGCTCTCTCTGTCTCTCTCTCTGTCTCTCTCTCTCTCTCTCTCTCTCTCGTGCTGTTTCTCATTCTCTCTCTCCCCATTTCCAACAGCACCAAGAAAAATGTCTTATATTTAACAAATGCTCAATACACTAATGAAAAAAAGACTGCTATTTCCTACCAGTGAGTATACTAAAGGAAGCCTCGGAAAAGGAAGAAGAAATCTTTAACAATGTATATTGGATAATAGCATTAAAAGCCTCCCTTTCTCGAATGGAGGTACAATTTGAAGACAGACCTAAACCACCTTCCTCTCTGTGGCATATGATTAAAATCTGCTTTGTTCTTCTAATTTGCTATTCTCAAATTACCACACTGCTGCTGGCACTGCAAACTCAGGCTTCATGGCCGCCCTTGAATCGCTGTATAACTTTTGCTCCTTTTTTTTTTCTTTTAATCAGCACTGAACCAAAAAGGTGCTATCTACACCTGGTGGAAAAACTATGTCTCCAAACCAGAGGTGAAAGGTGTCTCTCAAGGTGCCCCTGTGCTGTGATGACCCTCAGCAGAAATACTTCTCCCCTGAGGTTTGGAATCACAAGAGGTGAAGTTATCCTTGACAAGGCTCCAGGTGGCGTAAAGGAACCTGAATTGTGTTTTCCACCCTTGACTCCAGAGAGTTTATTACTCCTCTGCCTGAGCCTTCAAAACAAAGCAAGTCTGACAAGGCTGTGGCTGGTGCCTCACCAAAACACCCTTTGTTTTCGTATTTTTCAAGAAGTTCCCTAAATACCATGCTCTGGGATTGCTAAGATTTCAACTTCCAGTGTCAATTCCAAAACTACAAGGCAAATGACCTTAGCAGATAGATAGAAAATTCTATTAACATCATCCTTCCTTTTTTTCTTTGCCATTTCTTGGGAGCTAGTTTGAAATTTCAGACTATGAGCAATATCTGTACCATGCCAAACACATAAAGGAAAAAGGGAGGCAGCTTTCAATTATCCAGTTACGTTAGATGGCAAAATATTTCTATAACCATGAAAATTTTATTGCAATTTTCATTTGAATATGCATTCAGCCACAGGTTACTAAAAGAAAGTAGACACAGGAAGAATGTAAAATGTGTCCTTGGAGGACAGTTCTGAGACATCAATATGCTTTTTCCACTCAGAAGTGTGAACTGTGTATAGCTTTTCTCTTGAACTATTAAAAAAGTTGTCAGAGGAAAGGAATTACATCATTTAGATACCAAGAAGATTTAAAAACAAAATAATGGTGTTATTTAGTATAACAGGAGCAAACCTAAAACTCAAGACACAATACCTCATCCTAATCTTGTTAAATATGACACCTTTGGCAATTCATATAACATCTCTGGATTTCAATTTAATAAACTAGGTAATACAGTTTATTGTTATTATACTATTCAAGGATATCAGGAGGAATATAAGTGAAGAATATAAGTGCTGCTAAACAAATAACCAATAAATGCCCCCACACACCATAACATTGCAGACAACTCCTACATTAAAGACAGATCACAAGAACTAGCATTAATTTCAGGACAATGGACAGTCAAGTCATATGTGTATAGACCAGACAAAAAATAACATTAACTAAAAATATTAAGTGAGAATTATTAACCAACTTGTCAATTCAGTTTTTGTCCCCTCTTCTATTAGTAAGGCTAATTAGCTACTGATTTTTAAAGGCTGTTTAATTTTATCATGACCTCTATTAGTAAATGACACTGTGTTTGAATTTCCAGTTTGTATGTGAAGACCTTGGTTCGGCCAATCTTGACTTTCCAGATAAATGTTTACCACCAGGGTCTAGAGTTTTAAAGTAACAAATTATACTTCTGAGTGAGAGATAATAAGCCCAACTCTGATCTATTAGCATGTTAATTGCTTTCCCCTGCTACAGAGTAATCACTTTTCAAACTTTAGTGTAATACATAGATATATTCCAACAAAATTCTATTGTACACCTAAGATTCCGGTTATTGCATTACTATTATTAGATTATTTATTTGAGCAATTGTATAGAACTTGAATCATTTTAATTAACATTCACAATAATCCCCTGGAAACTAAGTACAAAATTTGCCATAAGAGTTATCTGAGATATAAATAAATACTAAATAAATATAAATTATTGCAGCATAACTTGCAAAGCTGCTCCTCATATAGCATGTCTAATTCTGTAGCATGTTGATAGGATTTGTAAAGGTATTATTTACTTTACGTTCATGACACTGTCTCAAAGGGCAACTTTCCTAGAAAGGAAGTTCTCTGCTTTGAAACTCAGAACTTTTCAGCTGAGAGAGGTCTCTTACATTTGCAAGTCCAAGCCAGGACATGAAGATTAAGGACAGAAAAACGTTTTCTATTGGCAACCCTGGTTAGGCTGTTCCATTTGCAGAAGAAAAAGCAGATCAGCTCTTGTTCAAGTCAGAGTTGCCCAACAAAGGAAAAATGATCAAGAACTCTTGGAAAGAATTCCAGAGCTCTTAATTTATTGATTTGATCTATAAGGATACCCCAAGCTAAAAGGGGTATCTGAGCTTAAATACCCCTTTATCTAGACTAAAAAGAAAATCTCATTGTGGTATTTTTGTTCATACTGCATAGTTTCTGACAGCACTTGCAAGGACATTGAAGACTCCCTTGCCTATGTCTCTATGCCAGACCTGTGTCTCTGGTAACTTTTAATCTTCACATCCAACTATCTACTGGGACTTCTCCACTCAGATACCCTACAGGCATCTCAAAGTCAGTGTACCCAAAATGAAACTAGTCTTCTCTTTATTCAACCTATTTCTCCTTCACTCTATCTGCTCAAGGTCAGATTTATGTGTGTGTGTGACCTGTGTACTTGCTCAAGAACTCGTGCTGGGAAGGGCCCTATACTTGGTTAGTATAATGACCTGCTGTCACCACCTTGAAATTCTTAATAATTCCTTAACAAGAAGTCCTATATTTTCATTGTGCACGGGTCTGCACAAATTATACGATCAAGCCCATCTTTCCTGGACTGGCATCGCCATTACCTCGTCACTGAAGCCAACCACCTGGGACTCATCCCAGATTCTCCCTTCCTTCATTCCCATATCCAATCATTCTGTTTCGTGCCCAGGGTTTTATACCAAGCGAGCAAAGGATCACCTTGCGTGCAATGTCTTTCTGTCCTTCTGGAAGAGTTGACTTCCGCTTGTCTTTTAATTATTAAGCAAGGTTCATCTATACCAGAGATACTTAGTGTGGTGCCTATCCTGATACGGATGCCTCCTCTTGGTCCTCTACGAGTCTATACCTGTCTCTACATCTGTCATTTTGTCCTTGCTTACTGTCTTGTCTATCTTCCTCCAACTGATGGAAAGCCTCAGGATGGCTGATTTTATTTTCTTTTGTATCTCTAGTTCCCAGCTCTGTGCTTGGCATATAGAAAATATTTAACAAATGTTTATTGAGTAAGATTGACATGGTTTCAAAAAACTTTAATTCTCTTCTGAAAACCATAATTATTTGAGCTACGCAGATGCTGGAATTTTTTTAGAATGAGCTTCCTTCACCCCCCTCCCCCTCAGTGATCCTCTCCTTTTGATCCTGCACCTTCAGGGAAAATCAGCACAGCAAACAGCTCCAGAGTTTATGTTACAACTAAAATGCATTCTGCACTGCCGTCCAGGGTCACTGTCCCCCAGGGTCACTTCTGCAAGTGAGAACAGCTGGGTCCCCTATGCCTCCAGGGGCTTCCAGCCACCAGTGGATTGATTATACACAGTGACTTGTTTGTGCCGAGATATCACCAGTGTTCCTTGGCAATGCCACCAAGAGCCCAGGATACAGGAAAGCAAGAGTGGGAAGCATGGCCCAGAGGCACGAGAAGGTGGTTACTAACCCCAGTACCCCGTGCACTCTCACGGACACACAGCCCTTCATCAGATCTGCCATCATGGAAAATCCCGTCTGAAAAACAATATCTTGATTTGGCTAGAACAAAGAATCAAAAGGAATCATTCCATCCCCAGTAACAGTGTCTAGTCAGCACTTCCTTCCAACTGTGATAGACATACCAGGGTGGATCTCTTCATTCATTCATTCACTCACGCAAATCTTTTCTGAACATTTCCTGAAAAACAATGTGCCCGGTGAGGTACCACTGAGGGAGATAAAGGCCAAAAAGGAACAGGACTCACACTCAAGGAGATTAAGAATATTATTAGGAGCCGGGCTCAGTGGCTCAACCTGTAATCCCGCGCCTTGGGAGGCTGAGGTGAGTGGATTGCCTGAGCCCGCGGGTTCGGGACCCACCTGGGCAACTTGGCGAGATCTCATCTCTACAATAAATAAAAAAAAAAAATTAGCCAGGCGTGGTAGCGCACGCCTGTAGTTCCAGCTCCTTGGAAGGCTGAGGCGGAAGGATCGCCGGAGCCCAGCAGGTCGAGGCTGCGGTGGCCGGGAGCGGCCGCTGCACTCCAGTCTGGGCAACAGAGTGAGACTCCAACTCAAAAAAAAAAAAAAGAATATTATTAGGAGACAGATAAATTCTACTGATGCCTGGCTATTCCTAGTGTGGTGCACACACAAGCAGCACGAGCTTCTGCTGGAAGCGTGTTAGAAATGCCCTTCCCAAAACCTCCTGAATCAGAATCTGCATCTGAACAAGAGCACAGAAGATCCACAGAAACTCAGAGACTGAGAAGCACTCGCACACCACTCCCAGAGCTCAAAGCTGGCTCTTTAGTTTGAATGAAGTTCAAACCTCAGCTACAAAATCTGCCCTAATGGCTCCTGGTCACAATCCCTTTGTTTTTCCCATCTGTAGACACCACATCTCTGCTACTGCATGGTACACACAACTGGAAATATATCATGCAAGGTGGGAACTGGAATAGGGCATGTCATCTTCCCAAAGCTTGT
Source organism: Tarsius wallacei (assembly GCA_963574415.1). Lineage (NCBI taxonomy): Eukaryota > Metazoa > Chordata > Mammalia > Primates > Tarsiidae > Tarsius > Tarsius wallacei. Next base: position 8,495 of record CAUYQG010136063.1, read on the forward strand.
CATGTATGCCATGTGAATCTCATTAGATTGTCTGTGGGACAAATTCACAGATTTCCATTCTTATAATATTTTTCAGTTTTCCCAAAAGGGCTACTCAAAAAGGAAGTAATAATGTAAGAATTCAAGTAACTAATGGGCCTGACTTAAATGGTTTGCATCTTTTATACACTTCATGTATAGTTGTACATTTTCCATAATCAAAAGAAGGGTCTGGAAATACGACATGGCTTTATACAACTAATAGAGTATTAGAGATTAAAAAGTTAAAACTCAGTAAAGCCTGGTCTTGTTCTTCTGCTCTTAATATTGTGATGCAAACGCGCACACACACACACACACACACACATACCAGTATATGATTATTATTAAAAATTCCAAATATATATACATTTTCCATGTACAAGTAATGTTTTTAATTTAATTTACATTATTTCGAGTACTCAGAACTTGTGATCTTGGAGGCCTAAGATACATGGAAGGTCTATTTTGTTTTATTTTGTTTTGGTGGAGTTTTTTTTAACTCCTCAGGAAGATCAGTAAATAGACAATCTCCTAAACCAGCAATTTTTAAGTTTGTTGGTCTCAAAACTATTTTATATTAGTGAAGATTTATAAAGCTTTTGTTTGCATTTATTGCATATATCTACATTTACCCATAATTTTTGAATATTCACTTATTGATTCATTTAAAAATAACCACAAACCCATAATACATTAATACAAATTATATAATTTATGAAAATAGCTGTATTCTATAAAATAAAAATAATTTAGTGTGAAAGGTAGCCTTTTTCATGTTTTTATAAATACCTTTAATGTCTGGCAAAACAGAAAGCTGCATTTTCATATAGTCTTCTCCATACAATGTGTTGCAATATCACATATCATGCAACCTCTGGAAAACTCTACCTTACAATTGTGAAAGAATGAGGGTAGAAGGCAAACAGGATCATCTCAACAAGACTGATAAGAAAATTCGATGGAGAAAGAAATTTTTTTTTCAATAAATGATACTGGAACAACTGGATATCCACATGCCAAAAAAAAAAATTGGGGCTGAGTGCAGTGGCTCACGCCTGTAATCCCAGCACTTTGGAAGGCAGAGGTGGATGGACTGTTTGAGCCCAGGAGTTCAAGACCAGCCTGGGTAACACAGCAAAACCTTGTTACTACAAAAAATATAAAAAATTAGTCAAGCATGGTGGCACATGCCTCTAATCCCAGCTACTTGGGATGCTGAGGTGGAAGGATCACCTGAGCCCAGGAGGTAGAGGCTGCCATGAGCTGTGATCATCATGATCATGCCACTGCACTCCAGCCTAGGCATCAGGGTGAGACCCCAACTCAGAAAACAAAAACGAAATAATAATAATAAAGTTGGATCCCTACCTCACATCATATACAAAAATCAACTCAAGTGGATAAAGGATGGGGAGTGGCTGTTAATCATTCAGATTTATTCTGAGTTGGTGGAAATGTTCTGAAATTAGTGGTGATGATTGCAAAATCTTGAATATACTAAAATCCACCAATTGTACACTTCAAATGATTAATTTTATGACATGTGGACAACATATCAATTAAAAAATTGATCAAAGTCTTAAATGTAAGAGCTAAAACTGTAAAACTGATTAAAACACAGGCACGAGTCTTTATTATTTTTGGATTGGGCAATAATGTCTTAGTTATAACACCAAAAATATAAGCAACCAAAAAATATATATATATATATATAAATTAGACTTTATCCAAATTTAAAACTTCTTTGACACCATCAAGAAAGTAAAAAGATATCCCATCAAATGAGAAAAAAAATTGCAAATCATTGATTGTAAAAGGGATTTGTCTCCAGAATATATGAAGAAATCTTACAGCTTGATAATAAAAGACAACCTAATTTTAAAACTGGCAAGGGTTGTAAATAGACAGTTGTCTGAATAAGATATATAAACGGCTAATAAGCACATGAAAAGATGCTTAACATCATTAGTCATCAGGGAAATACAAATCAAAACCACAATGAGATACCACTTCACACCCACTTAGAATGGTTATAATCAAACAGATAGATAAGAACAAGTGCTGGAGAGGAGGTGAAGAAATTGAAACCCTCATATACAACTATTGGGAATGTAAAATGGTGCAGCTGCTTTGAAAAACTATTTGGCAGTTATTCAAAAGATTAAACACAGAGTTACTATATGGCCCAGTAATTTCCCTTCTAGGTATATACTCAAGAGAAATAAAACATGTGTCTAAAGAGTAACTTTTACAAGAACGTTCATATAAACATTATTCAGAGTAGCCAAAATGTGGAAACCCAAATGTTCATCAATTGATGATTGGGTAAACAAAAATGTTACATATCCATACAATGGACCATTATTCAACAAGAAAAAAAGGAAAGTACTAATCCGTACTACAACATGAATGAATCCTGAAAACACTGTGCTAAGTGAAAGAAGCCAGACACAAGAGGCCACATATTGTGTGATTCCATTTGTCCAGAATAGAGAAATCTATACAGACAAGAAGCACATTAGTGGTTTGCCTAAGGGTAGGAGGTTTGGAGGAAAATGGAGGTGTGACTGCCAGAAGACATGAGTTTCTTCTGGGGGTGATGAAAGATTCTAAAATTTACTGCTGTGATCCTTGTACAACTCCGTGAACATATTAAATTGTGTACTTTAAGTGGGTGTATCATATGGAATGTAAATTAAATCTCAATAAAACCATCATCCAAAAAAGGAAAACAATATCCTAGTATTATTTTGAAGATAATTTGAACCTCATAGACCCCATGAAAGGACCTCAGGGACTTCTAGGGGTTCTGGACCACACTTTGAGAACCTCTTACCCAGACAAAGCACCCAAAGTAGGTATTGTGGCTTATCTTCCCAGGAGTCATTTCTCTCTTCCTCATAACAAAGAGACCCCTGATTTTTAGATATTCACTCTTCCCCATACTTCCCCATAAAGACCAACACTAGGAGGGAAATTGATCCCACCCTGGGTTTCAGGGTCAGGCTCTGCACCTTAAGTTAACAACACTTTCTCTTTCTCTGGTCATAATCACTGGCTCAGGGGTGACAGGGAACCTAGGAAGTCCAATCAGAATTACTTTGGCTTGAGATGCTGACTTGGAAGTGGCTTCTCTCTTCCTCTGCAGTGTCCTATGAAAGTGTGAGAACTGGCACTGCTATAAACATTTCACTACCAGATTGAGGATGAAGCCATGCCAAAGGCAAGAAGTGGCAAGAGAACCCCAGAGATATAGAGCCACTGTCTCAAGTCCTTAACTCGGACTTTTGGATATATGAACCAATAAATGTCCTTAATGTGAAAGCTAGTTTGAATCAGAATGTGTTGCATGTAGTTAAAAAGCATTCCAGGTTAGGGATAGGGTTAGGGTTGGGGTTAGGGTTAGAGTTAGGGTTAGGGTTATATCCTGCCCAAATGATGTGGAGCTAAGCGTACTGCATTCTCCCTGCAGTCAACACACTTTGCCTTTGCTCTGAAGACGTCAAGAGATAAGAGCTTAGCAGATTATTGGAACAACATTACATTTATTTTTAGGATATAATATAAAGAGCTGGCCCACGTAATCTAGGCCTAAATATGTCAGTGCTGGGCCACAGTACTTAACAAATTGTCTCTCCCCTTTATTCCTTTTGTGTCTGATTTTCAGTAGACTCTGGATGGCACGCTAGATGAGTTTGACAGAGAAAAGTGTTGGATTGTCCCTACTAGCAGAAAACACATGGCCGCCAGCTGAACTTGACTTGGATTTTACTAGCAGGATCATCACGGGGCCTAATATTTAGCATGTAAACATTTTTGAATGTGCTCATCCAATTCCCATTCCAATGGATAAGAAGCTATCTGTTTTTAAAACTAAATTAATTAAAATAGTACTTGGCATTTGGGTGATATTTTTAACATTTACAACATGCTTTTACAGATACAAGCTCAGCAACCCAGTGGAGGTTGGCAATTGAGAAATTATTATACCCATTTTACAGATAAAGAACAGAAGGCCCAATACTTGTTTAAAATCCTGCACAATCAGAAAATGATGGAGTTTGGATTCGATCCAGCAATCCCACTACTAGGTACCTACCCAAGGGAAAAGAAATCATTCTATCAAAAAGATACCTGCACTCATATGTTTATTACAGCATCATTCACTGTATGCAAAGGTATGGAATCAACCTCAGTGTCCCTCAATGGGTAACTGAATAAAGAAATGGTGATTATATATACATTGTGGAATACTACTCAGCCATAAAAAAGAGTGAAATCATAGCTTTTGCAACAACATGGATGAAACTGAAGGCCATTATTTTAAGTGAAATAACTCAGAAAGTCAAATACCGCATGTTCTCACAAGTGGTAGCTAAATAATGTAAACACAGGGACATAGTGAGTGGAGTAACAGACACTGGAGACTTAGAAGGGTGGAAGGACGGGAGGGCAGTAAGGGATGAGAAACTACCTAGTGGGTATATTGTGTACCATTTGGATAATGGTCACACTAAAAGCCCAGACTTCACCACTATGCAATATATCCATGTAACAAAACTGCGCGTGTACCCCCCAAATCTTTTTCTCTTTTTTGAGTTGGAGTCTCACTCCATCACCCAGGCTGGAGTGCAGTGGCACACTCACGGCCACCCCAGCATCGACCTGCTGGGCTCTGGCGATCCTTCCACCTCTGCCTTCCAAGTAGCCAGAACTACAGGCGCACACTACCATGACCAGCTAATTTTTATTTATTGTAGAGATGAGGTCTTGCCAAGTTGCCCAGGCGGGTCTCGAACCCATGGGCTTAGGCAATCTTCTCACCTCGGTCTGCCAAAGTGCTGGGATCATGGGTTGAGCCAGAGACAGGCCTAAAATTTTTTAAATGATGAAGTCTGGGTTTGAAGTCATTAGATTCTAAGTCAAAGCCTTTCCACTATTTAGGCTTACCTCTGATATATCTTTGCAAAGTATTAAGGTAACAGTCACGATTTTTTCAGCTCTTACTACGGACCAGGTACTGAGCTAAGCACATGTAGTGCTCATTTAAACCTTACAAGTCCATGAGGTCTGTGTCATTATGATTTCCACTTTATAGAGGAGGAAACCGGGGCCCTAAAGAGGTAAAGTGACTTGCCCAAAGTCACCTGGCTATTCAATGGCAGGGCCAGGGTTCAGACTCAAGCCCTTAGTGCTCCACGACGTGTGCTCTCAGACGCTTTGCCACCCTGCCCTTGAACAGACACAAAGCTTGCTGGCTGAACAGAGCTGTGCCTGCTCTCGTCAAGATGCCTTTTGGGCCGGGCTTGGTGGCTCAGCCTGTAATCCCAGCACTTTGGGAGGCCAAGGCGAGTGGATTGCCTGAGTCCTCGGGCTCGAGACCCACCCGGGCAACTTGGCAAGACCTCGTCTCTACAGTAAATCAAAAATTAGCCGGGCGTGGTAGCACGCGCCTGTAGTTCTGGCTACTTGGAAGGCTGAAGCGGAAGGATCACCAGAGCCCAGAAGGTCGAGGCTGCGGTGACCGAGAGCACGCCACCGCACTCCAGCCTGGGCAACAGAGTGAGACTCCAATTCAAAAAAAAAAACAAGATGCCTTTTGGCTGCTCAGAACCTACCAGTTCAGTAAGGATTGAACTGATATTTAACAACACAAACTACAAAGGATTATCAAATAATTTTTCTTGATCTGGAACTTAGTCATAAAAAGATTGCTTA
>CAUYQG010136064.1:0-50996 GCA_963574415.1 Tarsius wallacei
TCATGCCTGTAATCCCAGCACTTTGGGAGGCTGAGGTGAGAGGATTACCTGAGTTCAGGAGTTCGAGACCAGCCTGAGCAATATGGCAAGACCTTGTCTCTACAATAAATCAAAAAACTAACCGGGCATCGTGATGCACACCTGTAGTTCCTACTACTTGGAAGGCTGAGGAGGAAGGCACCTGAGTCCAGCAGGTCGAGGCTGCGGTAGCCATGAGAGTGCCAACGCACTCCAGCCTGGGCAACAAAGTAAAATTCGGACTCAAAAAAAAAAAAAAGGTTCAGATGATGAAATTTATGTCACATATACTTAACACAACACACAAAAAAGTATAAAGAAACAGAGAAAAAATTACCCATGATTTCTCAGTGCAACTCCATCAATATTGGTATTTTCTGAGTCTGTTTTCTAATCTTAGACTTTTTTTTTTTTGAGTCGGAGTCTCACTCTGTCACCCAGGCTGGAGTGCAGTGGCATGCTCATGGCCACCGCAGCCTCCACCTGCTGGGTTCAGGCAATCCTTCCACCTCAGCCTTCCAAGTAGATAGAACCACAAGCAGGCGCCACCACGCTTGGCTAAATTTTTTGATTTATTGTAGAGACGAGGTCTGGTCATGTTGCCCAGCCTGGTTTCGAACCCATGGACTCAGGCAATCTTCTTGCCTCCATCCCCCAAATTGCTGGGATTTACAGGCATGAGCCACTGCACCAGGCATCTTAGACTTATTTTAAAAACACTTTTTTTTGTAGAGACAAGGTCTTGTTACATTGCCCAGGGTAGTCTCGAACTTCTGGGCCTCGGCCTCCCAAACTGCTGGGATTACAGGCATGAGACACCTGCCTAGCCCTAACCTTAGCCTTTTGATAGGTCTTTTTGACAGCTTCCCCTCTTATCCATTACAGGAACATGTTCTTTGCAGCTGTGAGACCCGAAGGAACCATTTTAAGCTGCCCTATCATAGGTGGAGCCCTGATGTGTAAGTATATGAATATCCACCATACGGCCTGGTAGAAAAAAAGACTCTCAGGAAAGATGGAACTCATAGAACACAATCATGGGGACTCTGGGCTAATGGGGACTTCACGGTGCCCTACGCATGATTAGCCATTTATGAGATGTTACCATGCTTCTGTTTAAACCTCTTCAGCGATAGCCGCCCGCTACTAGGGCAGTTCATTCCATTTTTTTTAGAACTGAACATATCCAAACCACTCCCCTCATTTTACACGGGGGAAAAAAAATGGAGGACCATACGTCTCTGATGCTTTCTCTAACGATTTTCTTCCAAACAGCAGTCCTTAGAGCAGGCTGCAAATTGGTCGCCTGTGGGATAAAACCGAGTGGTAGATGCATTGACTTGGCACGGTTAAACAAACTTCAGATTCTCCTGAAATGCAAAGACCTGGCAACCCTGGGCCAGTATTTCCACTCGGCCACAAGGGATGGCAGGAAGGGTATACCCTCTCTAGTTTGCCAGTCTGCTCCACTCCGTTCTCTCCAAATAGGCTCGGGTCTTTAATTTCGATTACCCCCACTGGCCCTGGAGCACTTCAGACCGCCGTGCCTGCTCTAAAAGACGTCTAGGCCCAGAAAGGGGCTTCAAGAGGGCCGGCGAGGACCGGGGTTCGGATTCCTGCCGTCACCGACGAGCCGGTGCCACCAGCCGGTGCCACGAGCCAGTGCAGAGCCGAGGGTGGCGCTGTCGTGGCCCGCGGGCAAGGATGCCCGGCCACAGCCCGCATCGGCCCGAGGGGTCCTGGCCCGCTCTGCAGCACCGATCGCCGGGGACCGCAGGTGGGCCCCGGCGTGTTCGTGGGCCTCGGCGTCTTCGTCGGTTCCGTGGGCCGCGACACCTACCTCGCAGGGCTGGTGAGGCCCCGGCGGGCTAAGGGAGGGGACCGTGCCCGGCACGGCGCCCGGCCCGGGGGCAGAATCTCGCAGGCCCAGCGAAGAGGCTGCCGAGGCCGCAGGAGCCAGGACGGCAGGAAGGGCAGCCGCAGAGCCGACCACCCGCGCCCGGCCCCGGGGCGCCGGGCACCGCGGCCCGGGGGGCGGGGGGGGTCCCGGAGCTGGCGCCGCGACGCCGGGCGCTCGCGCATGCGCGTCGACTCTCGGGCGCCGGCACCGGAGGACGGCGGGTACATGGGTCGAACCAACCACTCGGCGGGGGGGAGAAGGAGCCTTGGAAGGAGTCAAGGGGGTGGAGAGAGGAAGAAAAAGCAAAATAGGACCTTGAGCGGTTGGGCGTCTCAGAAGAATCACGGTGCAGGAAAACAGTGGGGTATTGGGGTTGACGACCACTCCGCGCCGAGGGGATTCCTGGTCTGTCGCCCCCTGGACTAGCATGGGCTGGCCCACAGGGTCACGTGAGCGGAAGTCGCGCAGGCGCAGCGTGGGCGGCAACATGGCGTCCAGGCCCAAGCGGCGGGCCGTGGGGAATGGGGTTGTGCCGCCGCCGGGCGCCGCGGCGCCGCGCGATGAGGAAGACGAGGGAGACGACGTCGAGGGCGAGGACGAAGACGATGAAGACACCGACGGAGAAGAAGAGGAAGACGACGAGGTCGTTGGCGAGGTGAGACGCACACGCGGCCCCGGTCTGGCGTGGACCCGAGGAGAAAACTCTCCGGCGACCAAGAGCCGTATGCGAGCGTGAGCTGCGTGGGGTCGGGACTTCCCTTTCCCTGAGCGTCTGGCGATGATAAGTTCTTGCTCAGATCCCGGTGGCTTCCGTACTGCAGTCCTACACTGATTTTTTTATTTTTTATTGTCTTTTTGAGTCGGGGTCTCGCTCTGTCGCCCAGGCCGGAGTGCATGCGAGTGGCACGCTCCCGGCCACCGCAGCCTCGACCCGCTGGGCTCCGGCGATCCTTCCGCCTCCGCCTCCCAAGGAGCTGGAACTACGGGCACAGGCTGCCACTCCCGGCTGGTTTTTGATTTATTGTAGAGATGAGGTCTCGCCAAGTGGCCCAGGTGGGTCTCGAGCCTGTGGGCTCAGGCAGTTCACTCACCTCGGCCTCCCAAAGCGCGGGATTCCAGGCTGAGCCACCGAGCCCGGCTAAATATATGTTTTTTATTTTAAATTTGTGGGGTACAGTTAAGGGTTAGATATATGCAAATATTCATTATGCAGGTACCCTTGTTGATGAGGTGTGCCCCCCTTTCCCCAGATAGATATCGATTACCGTTAATCCCACCTCCCTTCCCCTCCCTGTCCCCCGCCCCATAGTTTCCTGCCACTGTCAATCCTTTGTTTACAGTATTAAGATAGTTGTTCAAGGTCCACCTATGAGTGAGAACATGTGATGCTCAGATCTTTGTTTTTGTGAGAGGTCACTCAGTATTATAGATTCTAGTGAAATTCATGATTTTGTTTTTTATGGCTGCGTAGTATTTCATCGTGTATCTGTTCCTCATTTTTTTAATCCTGTCCTCTTCTGTTGGTGAGCATGATTGGTTCCTTGATCTTGCTGTTGTGAACAGTGCTGCGATAAACGTACGTGTGCAGGTATCTTTTTTATAGAGTGGTTTGAGTTCTTCAGGGTGATTTATTGTGGAGATGAGGTTTCGCCAAGTTGTCCGGGCTGGTCTCGAACCTGTAGGCTCAGGCAATCCTCTTGCCTCCGCCTCCCAAAGTGCTGGGATTACAGGAGGGATTCCTTTTTAAAGTCCTGCTGTCATCTCCACCCCTCGCCCCTCCACCCTGCAAGCCTGCCACAACACAGTTATGTTCTTCATTGGCTCTCCAGGTTTCCGACCACAGACCCAAGACAAATAGGCCAACAAGGGCCTGCAGAGTTCAGGCCCACTCCTGCAGCAACTCGCCGCCTGGTTTTCTTCACAAGCTTCGCTCACGTTGGCCTTTTAAGTTTCTTGAAGCCTTTCTGTTCCATTCTACCCTCGATCCCTTTCAAGTGCTCCTCTTCAGCCTGCATAGTGTTTCCTTCCTTGTTCAAATCTTAACTAGGCAGTATTTTCTGCTCACTGAGGCCGCTGTCCCAAGTCCTGGTCAGATTATTTGGCTTTACGTTCTCAGAACTGTGTTCCTTTTTACAGAATAGCCATTACTGGTAGCGCCTGGCAGTATAGGTGCTTATTCCTTGAGTGACTTGGACTGAGTGATCGTTAAGACTACTGAATATATAGATACTTCAAACATAACTCGTCCAAAGCAGAATTCTTTTTTTTTTTTGAGTTGGTGTCTCACTCTGTCGCCCAGACTGGAGTGCAGTGGCCGCTCCCAGCCACCACAGCCTCGACCTGCTGGGCTCCGGCGATCCTTCCACTCAGCCTTCCAAGTAGCTGGAACTACAGGCGCGCGCCACCATGCTTGGCTAATTTATTTATTTATTTGTTGTAGAGATGAGATCTCACCAAGTTGCCCGCACTGGTCTTGAACCCGTGGGCTCAAACAGTCCTCTCCCCTCGGCCTCCCAAAGTGCTGGGATTATAGATGTGAGCCACTGCACCCAGCCCTCCCATCATCTCTTGCCTGCACTAATATAATAGCTTTTAAGTCTCATGCCTTTTTTCAGTCTTGTTCTTCTACAGTCTGCCCTGCATTTACAGCCAGAGAAATCCTGTAGGTCTGTTCTCACTCTCCTGCTCAGAATGCTTCATTGGCTTCCTATTTCATTTGTAAGAAAATCCAAAGTTCTCATGGTTGAGGGTCAGAAAGGCAGCTAGTAATGGCTGGATCGGAATAAGCAAGAGTGATGGGAAGTAAAGTCATAGAGGTACGCGTGAGTCAGCATGAGCGTGGAGGGGAAGAGAGACGCGTGGATGCAGGAGTAGGGGTGAGGCCCTGGTGTAGATGCAGGATACGGCTTTCCTTACAAATCATCTCTTTACTATGGTCCTTGCCTTGAATGTCATCTCACCATCTCACCTTACTCATCATTCACGTGAGGAACTTCAGCTGGCTATTTTACTGATTTTGTGTTTTAGAAATTAGTGCTTTTTGTATTGACCTGGAAAATCTATTGAACTGTCAAGGATTAAAAATTTGTGTAAGGCTGAGGTGAGTGGATTGCCTGAGCCCGCAGGTTCGAGACCCGCCCGGGCAACTTGGCGAGACCTCATCTCTACAATAAATCAAAAAATTAGCCGGGCGTGGTAGCGCGCACCTGTAGTTCCAGCTACTTGGAAGGCTGAGGCGGAAGGAGCGGCCACCGCACTCCAGTCTGGGCAACAGAGTGAGACTCCAACTCCAAAAAAAAAAAAAAAAATTTCACCTACCCTAGATTTGTCCTGATCTATTTTCATGATTTGCAAGAGAATAAACTGGATTAAGTCTCAACATAGCCCATGTTATTTTGCAGAAACAAAAAGAGCTTCAGGGCATTGCTAATATATACCAAGAGATGGGAAAAACATTACCAGGAATGGTTCTTGAAGATGATGGACCAAGAAAAATAGAGAATATAAATCTAGGTGAGGAAGAGTTTGTTGATGTAGGACATTTTCTCTTGACTCAGGAGTTGGCATCATTAAGGAACGTCTGGAATGGGTCCCAATATGCTAATAGCTTAGCTCCTTAAAGCATAAGATAAAGCGATGGCTTACCACAAAGATGCTGGAAACCAGAATTCATAGGATATTAAAGAGGGGATGAAAAAACTAAAAAAGGTAAGCATACTAGATTTGTTGCATAAGGGCTGGTTATTAGAAGAAATATCATTTACTAATTTTATTATTTTTAAATTTTTTATTTTTTAAATGTTTACTTTAAAGATGTGGGGTACAATTCAGGGTTAGGTACACAAATGGTCATAGTATAGGTAAAATTAGGGGACTACAGTTTGGTCCCCACGTCACCTGGTTTGAGATCAGGTACTCTTATTGATGAAGTGTGGCCCCCCCCCGCAGTTTCCCACGACTGCCAGTCCCTTTCTTATAGTATTATTATAATTGTTCAGGGTCTGCTTATGAGTGAGAACACGTGATACTCAGTTCTTTGTTTCTGTGATAGACCACTGAGTATTACAGGCTCCAAATCCAGCCAAGTTGCGTGAAGTTTTAATTGTGTCCTTCTTTTGACTGCGTTATATTCCACCATGTATATGTACCACATTTTTTAAATCTAGTCTTCTAATTTTAAAAAGAGATTTGTTGGTAAAGGGATCACTGAAAGTTTTGGTGGTACAAAAACAAAGGATTCCATGGAAATGGACTTTCTATTGTTAGTGGAAATGGTGGGAGTTCAGAAAAGCCAAATGGCAATACTTAAACACAGGAGGTGATGTGAACTTGATTACTGTAGCAGCCAGCCAATCACTACTGGCCACAAAATGGCCCTGACCTGCAGTCATCTGTGAAACAGGCAAGGGTGCTCTTAGAAGAAAATATAAATGGGTAACAAAAATATTGCTTGAATTATACAACCAAAAATTATCAAGAGCAACTGACAAAAAATAAAGATGTCAGCAGCAGATATCAACCAAATGATTAGATAAATGATTGAAATATACACACAAAGTAGTATATCATTAGGTAGAGACAATGAATAAAGTTCATATAAGAAGGAAGAAACTCAAAAATATTATGCTGACACATATTACAGGAGAGTGCACTGTGTATGAATCAAAGACAGATAAAGGTGGATAATATATTGTTTAGGTATACATATTTAAGAATATAGAGTTTAAAACTATAAGAAAAACACAGACATGATTATGCCAACATTTCTGATAACAGTTACCTTTGGTGACTAAGAAAAGCATATGTTCAGACAAGGGCACCCAAAGGGCTTTAACGTTACCTGCAGTGTTCTATTTGTTAACCTGTTGTTGTGGCTCAAATGGATTGATTTCTTTTTAAACAAAAAAAATTAATGAGAGACAGGATTTTGCTATGTTGCACAGGCTGATCTCAAACTCTTGGGGCTCAAGCAGTCCTCCCACTTTAGCCTCCCAAAGTGCTGGGATTACATGTGTGAGCCACCACTCCTGGCTAGTATTTATTTAATTAGTATGTTAAACAAATTATTAATTCAACTACTCTCAATTCATATTATTAATTTAATTAACATATATGTCATAAACATCCGTTGGCACGTATATTGTGCATATAAGCAACAATAAAGATGTAACTCAACAAAAAATGGATGTTGTGCTATTTAGAAAAAAGGAATGTTATATAGAATTTAAAGCTAATGACTACACTGCATATTTTATCAGGCTGCATACATTTCAAAAATAGAGTACTAATCAAATAAAGATAATTTTAAATGTTATTGAAGAGATGCTTAAATTACTTTCAGAAATTATTTTTATTTCTGAAAATAAAAGGAAATAGTACAACTTTTTACTAATTATAACATTCAAAAACTATGTCAGGATACAATTTCTAGTTTAGAATGATAAAATTTTCCAATATTGTTAGTTGAAGAAATGCCTGTAAACTACTTTAAATAACAGCATGTTTGCAACTAACACAATATGCTAAGGTTTATTATCCATGTGTACCCAGGGCTAAAGGAACAATTTAAAAATGATTGTCAACATCAAACCTTGAGGAAAGAGTGCCAAAACACTCATGAGGTAGGTATACCCATCGATGTCTGAAATGTAAATCATATTTTGGAAAAGCAATTTGATGGACGATTTTAAAATTAAGAGTTCCTGTTCATGGAGTATACCTGTAAGGATAAACAGAAACTCTGAGAATGCTGCCTTTGGAGAGGGCATATGTGGGGAAGGAGAACCGCAGAGGAAGAAACAGTGAGTTGCCGAACCCAACATCTTTCAATTAAAAAGAAAAAAAGACAAATAGCCCAATGGAAAAATGGTCAAAAAGACATGAAAGAGCATTTCACAGAAAAACACAAATGCCCAAATAATAAATAAATATATGCTCAACTGGCAAAAAAAAAAAAAAAAAGGTGTACTAGTTGACTGAATAGTCTCTTTAAAAGAGAAAAATAGAAAAACGAAATAACTGCGTATTCCTCTGTTTTGTGTTATTACAGGATTGGAAGTGCCATTAGCATATCAAATACATGATTTTACAGTATTATTTCTCAGGGCAAGATTATGTTAAAATGTTAATTTAACGTTATTTTGAAAATAATAAGAAAATACGACTGTAGGTGCTAGGCAGACACAACACAAATCACAAGGTTGGCGTGCAAAGGGTTGCAGATTTGACTAATGTAAGAGTGTGCTCTAACAGCCTAAACTATGATGCTTCCCTTTGTTGGAGTTGCAGTGATTGTATTTGAAAGGGTCATATACAGAGTCTTATTTTTCATGAGTTCTCAGAATCTAGCAAACATGTAGAAAGGTTTAGTTCTATTTTTGTTTTTCCCACGAGGGGCTTTTCTCAATCAACTCCCTGAATCAAATGCATCGCAGCACTGCTGTATGCTTGAAAAGTGCTGTATATGTAACTTTTATATATAAAGAGTTTTATATGTGATTTCGTATATGCCTCTTAATAATCCTGAGAAGCAGACAGAGACTCATTTTACAGCTGATGTCTGCCTTCCAGAAAGGTCACGTTACTTGTTCAAGGCCAAGATTACTCAGCAGATTGGAATTTAAACCGAGGCTTTCTAAGTCAGCCATCTTTCTGACTCAAGAGGTTATATTTTATATCATGGACTCATTGAATTAAGTTTACTCTGCCCCACCCACTAAGAGAACTTAGTAAGATTTTTTCATGTCTTTCAGTCATTTACGTCTATGAATAATTCGTTATACTTATGTATATAAGTATATTATGTATATAATATTGTAACTCCAAAGTCCAATTTTAAAGATTACCTGAAGAAATAAAAATTTTGGATTATGTATAAGATGTAGTAAGCGCAATGAAAATGTTCATTCTTATTAATAATGACTGCTATTTTTCAATGCTGTTCATATTATTCTTCTGTTACTGACTGACTTTATTTTTGATTGCAATATTCCAGGAAAAAGAGTTTAGCTTCCTTGACATATATTCATAATATTCATCTCACAATATTCTCATTGAGAGATTAACAAGCATTCCTTGAAAATCATCCAGTGAGTTTCATACTTCTCCTCCTTCTGGCTAAGACAGACGGGCCTAAATGAAATATAAACTTTCCCCAACTTTTAGTTAGCTCATCAATGTGCAACAATTTTAAGAGTCAAACTCAGTATCACTTTTATTTCAATTATGAGTACAAAATCCAAATATTGCTGTGGTCATTCCACATGTAATGGTAGTCATAACAAGGCCATGGTGTAAAGGTAATCTGATGGGAAAACGTAATAGAGTTATATAAATAAAAAATATAAATAATAAAATCTCTATCAAGTTTTAAACACCTAGATTATTTTCTTGATTTGACTTATAATTTTAAATTTCTAGATTAGTTTTCACATCTGGAAAAATGAGTTAGTTATATGCTAACTTATTTCACTTTTAGAGCTAAAATTTTAAATTTATTTCAGTATAATACAGTAATAAATACATTAAGTAGAGTTGAAGGTACACACAGACAGTTTATATACATACAGTTCGAACTTATATGTAAAAAAAGAGATTTCTTGGGTGTTAACATTCTTTTGTTTCATATATATAGGACTATAAACTTGTAACTAGAAAAATACAGTTGTGTCAGATTGTTCTGCAGGTTCTTTTGAGAAATCCTTAGGTTAAACACTGCTAAATGCTAGCAACAGTCATATTTCTAGGTATGACTTGCTGAGTGCATTCTTAGAGGCTATAGGTAAAGCAACATTTGCAGAGTAGTTACCTTTCGAGATCTTGCGATTTTTGTGTGTGTGTTAATATTTTAGCTAATGTACTAATTTCATGGTGATGGATTGATTTCATATTACCTACAATTCAAGCTTATTTTCCTGTTAATACTTCAGGCATATTGTTGAATTATATTTCATATTCTATTGATCATGCCCCCATCTATTTCTAAATATTAGCTACCACTGACTTCTCTCATAGTGTTATGAATAGTTCTGTATCCTCTCTTTTCCATTTTTTTTGTTTTTCTTGTTGTCATTGAGTTATAATTTATGTATGTAATGTATATACCATAAAATTTATTTATTATAAGTATGTATTAAGTTCTTTACTGTTGTATAAACATCATAGCAACCCACTTTTGAAACATAAGTATCAGTTTCCTTCCTCAGTTTCCTTCATGACCTTGGCAGTAAACTTCTTCAAGAGCTAGCCCAAAACAGCCACTGACCTATAATCTGTGATAATAACTTTACTTTAATTAGTATGTATTTCTTCTGTAGGGCTTCTCTAATTTAGTACAATGTATTTGAGGTTCAATCATAAGTAAGAGAACAAATAAATGTTTGCAAAATAAATATATATTTGCAAAATTTATATTAAGCAATATTAAGTCAAAATATTTCAGCAGTTTTATGCTTACAGAAAAGTGGAGTAGATGATGCAGAGTGTTTCCATATGCTTCTGACACCTCTAGTTAAGACTGGTAAGAAAAAAATGGAGAGAACTCACTAAGACTAGAAATAAAGATGGATCATTGCTACTGACCTGAAAGAAATGTAAAAAAAAAGGTGTTATAAGAAAATATTAAAATAACTGAATGACAACCAATTAGATAACAGATAAAATAGACAAAATTCTAGAAAGACACAAACCACTGAAAGTGTCCTAAGAGGAAACAGAAAATCTCAATAAACATGTGAAAAGTAAAAAGACGGATTAGTAATTTTAAAACATCCCTCAAAAACAGGCATGGCTCAGAAAGCTTTTCTGGTGAATTCTACTGAGTGTATAAAATTAATAGCAATTATTCACAACATTTTTTAAAAAATAGAAAAGAGAGAGAACAGTTCCCTAATCATTCTATGAGTCCAACATTACCCTGAGAACAAAAACAGACAAAAATATCACAGGAAAAATAACTACAGGCCAATATAACCAAAATATCTTATTAATATAGAAATCCTGGAAAAACATTAGTAAACAAAATCTAGTAACATATAAAAAGAACTATACTCTATGATAAGTGGCATTTTTACCCCAGGATTGCAATGTTATTATAACATTAAAATTTGAGTTAACGTAGCCCAACACATCATTAGAGAAGGGTTAAAATCTACATGGTCATCTCAGTGGAAACAGAAAAAGCATTTAACAAAATTCATATCTCATTCATAATATAAAAATTCACTTAACCAGGAATGGACGGGAACTTTCTTAGCCTGTTAACAGGCACTTATAAAAACCCACAGCCAACTTTATATTTTGTAAATAATAACTGCATTCTTCCTAAGATTAGAAAAAAGACAAGACTGTCTGCTTTTCTATTCAACATTATACTATAAGGTCTCCCCAAGGCAATATGGCAAGCAAATGAAATAAAACGTATCTAGATTGAAGAAGTGAAACTATTTGTATTTTTAGATGGCATGATCTTATATGTAGAAAGGTAAAAATGAATCCACTAAAAAATTAACTAGTAATTATAAGACATGAGTAAAAAACGTTGTGGGGTACAAGGTCAATATGCAAAAAAAATTATTTTTCTATATACTATAAAAGAACAATCTAACAATGAAATTAAGAAACAATTACATAAAAATAGCATCAAGATGAATAAAATACTTGGCAATACATCTAATAAAACAAAGTATAAAAGATGTACCTAGGCATTTATAAAACTTTGCTGAAAGTAATTGAAGATGACCTAAAAATGGAAAGACATTCCATATTCATGGAAAAGGAGGCTTTACGGATTTAATATGGAAATACTTAAACTGATCCATAAAGTCTCAGCTAATTTTTTGGAAGAAATTAAAATGCTGGTTCTAAAAGTCAAATTCAAATTCAAAAGACCAAAATGGCCAAAACAACCTTTAAAAAGAACAATAAAGTTGGGAGGCTGAAACTTCTGTTTTCAAACTTTGTACAAAGCCACAGTAATCAAGGCAATTTATATCTGAATAAGGATAGACATAGACCAATAGAATTGAATAGATAGTCTAGAAATAAAACGTCATATTTCAGCAAGGGTCCCAAGAAAATTCAATGAGGAGAGGGACATTAGTGTTTTAAAACACATCATGCTGATATAAATGAGCATCCACTTGAAAAATATTTAACTTGGACTTCTTCCTCTAACCTACACACACAAAATCTCAAAATATATCATAGTCTTACATGTAAGAGCTAAAACTATATGGTCCTAGAAAAACATAGAAGTAAATTTTATGACCCTAGCTTAGGTAAATTTTCTTAGCTAGAACATCAAAAACGCAAATGAAAAAAGTAAACATAAATAAATTAGACTTGGTGAAAATTAAAACTTTTATGTTTCAAAAGATACCATTGAGAAAGTGAAAAGACAACCCACAGAATGAGAGAAGTTATTTACAATCCTGTATCTGATAAGCACTTGTATTTGTAGGAAGTAAAGACAGTTAAAAGGGAAAATAAACAAATTAAAATGGGCAAATTATATGAATAGTAGACTTTTTTCCTATCTTCTATTGAAGAAGATAAACAAATAGCCAACAGACACATGAAAAGATGCTAACATAATTTGCCATCCGGAAAATGCTAATCAAATCCCAAGATACCACTTCAAATTCACTAAGAGGGCTAGAATTTAAAAATAAAATTAAGAACAAGTTTTGGTAAGGATGGGAAGAAAACCCTCACACATTGATGGAAATGCAAAATGGTGCAGTCGCTTTGGAAAATAATTTGTAAAATTTTACTTTCCTCTGTTTATTAACATAAAGTTGTTAATTGATCCAGTAACTCTACTACTAGGATTATACCCTAGAGAAGTGAAATAGGTGTTTATAGAGAAATTTGCATACAGAAGCTCAAAGCAGTGTTATTTATCTAGACAAAAATTGTCAATAATTCACATTTCTGTCAGTTGATGAATGATTACATAATATGTGTTATATCCATTTCATGGAATATTAATTCACATTTTTAAAAAAATGGATTATTGCACATGCTACAAGATGGATGAACCTTGAAAATGCACTAATAGAAAGAAGTCGGTCAAAAAACACCACATATTGTAAAGTTCCATTTATTTGTAGTGTCCAGAAAAGGCTAATTTATGGTGAAAGTAGATCTGTGATTGCCTCGGGCTGGGTGGAAGAGATTGGGGAGAAACAGGGAGTCCCTGCTAATGGGTACAGGTTTCCTTTTTGAAGTGTCGAAAAAGCTCTGCAGTTTATTGCGGTTATGGGGCATAGCTCTGTGAATAACTAAAAAGCACTGAATTATACATTTTAAATAGATGAATTACATGCTTTGTGAATTATATCCCTACAAAGCAGCTACATGAAAAGAATAAAACGATCATTGCAACTCTGATATAACCAAACTATTGATAAGATAATTAAACAAGGACATTACAAGGAGATATAATTCTTTACTGAAAGAACTATCCATCTACTCTGCATTTACATAATTATTGAATACATGTTTATTGGCAAGTGTTCTAGTATTATACAGGAATGCTATATACTCTACTAAAGATTTTCTATAATGTCTTGGGGAGAATTTAACATTTGGGAGCAATATGAATTAAAAACCAATGTTAAATTTATTATGAGTGACATAAAAGAAAATAAAGGTTTGCAACCATATTATATTTTACTCAAAGAGTCAAATGTGCAGAAAAAATGTCAGTACAGTATGATGGAAGCTAAGATGAAATTCTAAACTTTTCTGTGCTTCCAGAAGAGAGTGATTAGAAAGCTCTCTCTGTAGACATTAGGCCAGGCTTTACAACAAGGGAGATAAATGAACTGTTTCTTAAATGTTAACATGAAGAAGAACACTTCAAGTACAAAAAAAAAAAAAAAAAAAAAAGCATAGGCAGTCTTTTGCATATTACTCCTTAATAGTGATTCTTTAACCAATGAACTGCCTCTGAGAATTTGTAAGTTTTCTCAAGCCCATTTTATTCTTCTTGGTTATTTTCTTTGGCAAAATTGAGACTAGGAATTCTACCTACTACCCACACTTATATAACCATAATAGTGATAACAAATGTTACCCAATTTAAAAATATCTATATGTCATTGGTGTATATACGGTGGTTTAGTGGCTGACCTATACTTTAAGATTCATTCGTAGTGACTTATAACATACTTATTACAATAACTCAGACCCAAAGTACATATTTAAAAAGATCTATCTGTGCAATATATTGAGTGAAGAATTCATATATGTAAATTGCCAGCTTTTAGTAGGATGGGTGGTTTTGGTTCCTATTTGGGTGGAAAAAATTATTTTTCTATTAATAGTCGTCATAAATAATTTTGACTATTAGTGAAATGGGATGTATTTTTTTTTTTCAAGTCAGATTTCTCACTCTGTTGCCCAAGCTGGAGTGCAGTGTCATGATCATAGCTTCGGTAGCTTTGACCTGCTGGGCTCAGGTAACCTGAGACTACAGGCACATGCCACCATGCCCGGCTAATTTTTTTATTTATTATAGAGAGGCAGTCTCACTGTGTTGCTCAAGCTGGTTTCAGACTCCTGGAATAAGGAAATCCTTTCGCCTTGGCCTCCCTAAGTGCTGCAATTATTGGAGTGAGCCACCGTTCCTGGCTGGAAAGTACCGCTACTATCATTAAAAATGACTAATTTTTCTCCCTTTTAGGCATTTAGCCTTTTTTATCTAGCACAGATTTCTTGGAAACATTATTTAATCTTGACATGCTTTATTCTAGGAGTCAGCAAACTTTTCTTTAAATGTTTGAGGCTTTGGAAGAAGCATGAACTGTAGAATTTACTAAACTCTGCTGATATAGCACAAAAATAGCCGTAGATAATACACAAATAAGTCAGCTGGCTGTCTCCTCTTTTATTATCTATCCACACAGAACACACATGCTCACATATTCAAAGTAGACATTTGAGGCTCAGATAAAGCAAGTTAAGGGAATAAGAAATAGATCTTTGCTGGGGACGCTATACATAATTAACTTAGCAGTGATTTTCGATTAATATTGCTCTCAAAGTTTATGGTCTTTAAAACCTTATTTGCTAGAATAGTCACCTGCCAGGGCTTGACCAATAGGAGGGCTGTAGTTTGCCAGTTCTTGCTTTAGTCTATCTGATTTTCTTTCTCCCTAAATGTGACAAATGCTAATATGCAATGCAGAAAAAAATCAGGCTCAGCCAGTCCTTCAGGCAAAGAAAATTATTGCAAAAAAATATTTGAAATTACATAGAGAAAGATCATCATACGCTTGATATCTGCATTTAGTATGATGTATATTAGATTTTAAGCACTGAAAAAGTTGGAGATGTATCTTTTTGTAAATCTAAGTACCCGAAAGTATTACACAAAAATACAAGATAATCTCAATAAAAGTTTCACATGATGCCACGGACAGAAGATAACATTTGGGAGCAACGTGAATTGAAAACCAATGCTTAGTTTATTATAAATAATATTCCCATTAAAATCCATTACTGTCTCCTTGATTTGAGCCTGAAATTTCTACTTTGAATATGTGAGTATGTAGATACTGTGAGGATAGAAAGGGCAGGGGAGGAAGAGAAAAAGAAAAAAAAAATCGCCTTGGCTTGAATAACAGTAACTCACATCAATCCTAAGAAATTGTTACATCAACTTTTCTGGCAAGGCTCCACTGGTAGTGTTTATTTTTCATTAAACTCTGATTCTTGACAGAAGAGCTTACTGGCAGTAAAAATAAAAAAAATAATAAAATGAAATACAGAAAAATATAACCTTGAGCCATCCTAGGTAGAATCACTTCTGTTAGAAAGATTAAAAACATACTTTCAAATCTTTTTTCTTTGCTGGTGCTGGATAGTTGCTATCTAAAAATGATTTTGAAAATCATACGGAATGCATGAATTTTGGATTTGAGGAAATATATTTACTAGTTAGGTCAATGTCACATTAATTTGAATGCCTGATGATAGTAATAAAGATAAAATATTTGAAGGCAAAAACCAAAAGGAAAAAGAATCAACAATGTAATAGTTGCTGAATTAACGGGTAAATATGATACAGAGGAAGATACGGGTGAATATTTTCACATCAACTGTACATCTGTGTAGTTTGATGTTGGTAAAGACAGATGGTGTGGTGAATTAAAACTGCTAATACAAAATATGTGATTATAGAATGTAAGAGTTGAAATAATTCATCTGGGCTATATCAAGATGCCAAGGTAATAATGTATGTATCACACTATGTCAGGAATGAGGGCTGTTTTTTTTTTTTTTTTTCCTAAAATGAAGCATACTTACACATACCCTTTCTGTGTTGACCTATCCTCAACAAGAAAGATTTGATATGTTAGTTTCAAGTCAAACCAATCACGTTGCACTCAAACCCTATAATTTCTGGGAGGTTTTCTTATGTACTGTGAAAGAGATGAAAAAAAAAAAGCAAAATCAGAGAGGCAAGGGAGGAATGAGAAAGTAAAAGAAAGAAAAAAATCGAATTAAAAGGAAAGACTGAAAGGAAACTTCACCACATGCTTTTTGTTTTGTTGTTTTGTTTTTCTTAGAAACTGGAGAACTAGATGCAGAAGCTTCTGGTAATTGTAGGAAATATATTTGATGATTGTGGCCGACTATAATGTTTTCAAGGTTTTATTGGCCATATTCAGATACCCTCCTGAGAGGCATAGCAACAATGACGTCTGTTCAGACCTTATATATGTATATATGGCATTTTTCAAACCTATCAGAATATTGCTATTTCAAGAACACAACATGAGACAGACTGGGCTTAGCCCAAGGTATGATTTTATTCATGCAGACTATCTTCTAGATATAGCAGAAGTAATGAGTTGAGGTGGTCCATGCAATTCAAGCCATTATTTTCTATGGGATAAGGATATCTAATATTCTTTTCAGTCTAGTTTCTGAAATCTTTTTGTTCTTACACAGACTAAGGAGGGAACAGCATGACAATGCGTTGGCACCAGGGAATCTTTTGTTCCATGATGAATGTGTCCCTTCTAGGAAGAGGAGGACATTATTGGGCCTCATTCATTAAGTTGATGTAATTGTGGCAAGAACTAAACCATCCGCAGAGATTTCCAATGGAATGTTACCCCACCAATCACTTTCTCACAGTCTAAGGGAATGTCCCTGTCATCAGAGACTGATGAATTGCCCCGTGCCAATTAAAGAAGAGACACTGGCCTTGTCAGTTGTTTAGCTGCAATATTCTCCTTTACTAGGTTAGGATTCAGAAATCTGACAGGTGTGGTGACAGTTTATTTGTAAAATTCCTCACTTTAATTTTTGAAACTATGTGGGCTTCTGGGTTTCCTCTGTGTCCAATGTCAGGAAGGGCACTTATGGATGTGATTCGAAAGCCATTCAGAGTTGATATTATTGTAACAGAAACATTGAAAGACTTGAAGCTTTGAGAAAGAATCAGCTAACGGTGAAGAAAAATACACCCATCCACTTATGAAATATGTATTGCTAACTTCAAAACACCTGCCTGCTTTCTTAACAGATAAGGCAGTGTAAACTCCAAAGTCATGTATTGCTCACTGTCCCATACTTCCCTCTCTTTCCGGCCCATTTCAAATTGTAGGGTTTTGCAAAACTACTTTCTTACCTAGGGAGACTTTTTTTGTTCTTAAGTAAGCAGATTTCAATCATAATGCAAAGTCTCTGAACATACCTCAGCTTCTGCTGCTGTTACGTTTGCTGCCAAACTGCTGAATAACAGATTTTTATGTTCTGTATTTACCCCATTAAAATCTCCTTTAGGAACATTTAGCATCCATTGCAGATGTAATATTTTGGTGAACTTTTATCGTGGGAATTCTTTAATGAATATCTCCAGATCTCTTGCTGAAGAAGTAGCATATCACATCAGTTAAAAGCTCGGTGCCAGACAGAGGTTGAATCTCATTTTCACTAACGGTATGACCTTGGGCAAGTCACTTAACTGTTCTCTGGTTCTGAGCTCCTCTAATAATAATTTCATGAATTTTAAATATAAATATATGTATTTGAAAAAAAACATAGCCGTAAAAAGGACAAAATTATGAACTTCGCAGCAACTCGGATGGAGTTAGTGTTGATAATACTCAGTGATCTATCACAGAAACAAAGAACTGAGTATCACATGTTCTCAGGGTCATGAGTGGACCCTGAACAATTATGGGATTGGCAGTAGTGGGAAATTGTTGGGTCTGGGGGGGGGAGGAGGGCAGGATTGCAGTAGTGGGAGACTGCCAGAGGAAGGAAGGGGAGAGCACACTTAATCAATAAGGGTACCAGATCCCAGACCAGGTGAAGTGAGGACCAAAGTGAGGCCCAAACTTTACCTGTACAATGATCGTTTGTATACCTAACCCTGAATTGTACCCCACATCTTTAAAATAAAAATGAATAAATAAATAAATGTCACATAAGTAGAATCTTAAAAAAAATAAAGTGACAAGCATGTTAGCACTCAGTCTTTACACTTACATCAATTAAAAGAAACTTTCTTTGAAACAAAGGAAATCTAAAATGAGTCATTATTTCATTTAAAGAGCACTTGTCTTGTACTTAGTGCCAAGGGCTTAATACAAGGGATATTTAGAGGAACAGAAAATGCAAATGCTTTCCAGGAATTTATGAAAGGCTGAGAAGTCTATATATCTTCTCATAAAAATTTTCATCAGTGCTAACATTGCAGGGTGAAAAGAAATTCAAATTGTATTTTGTACCCCTTTAAAATTTTAGATGAAAATTATAGCTCTCTATAACTTATATTTATTTCTGTAGGGCCTGTTACCTAGGTCACTGGTACATTTGCCCAAGTTAATCTAATTAAAGGAAATGGAGAAACCACTCAGTAACGTAGACTGGGGACCGAGTTTCCACCTAGAGTACTTTGTTCTCTTCAGCTATTTAACGAAGGAGCCTTATTTTAACCCTTGTTTGGGACGACACGTTTCACTTTGGCATTAGGAACTTCTTATTGATTTCATTTCGCATTTTTCTCTTCTATAAAAATATGAAATTTGCAGTATTAGAGGAGCTTTAAAGGACATCTGACACCAGCCACAATGAGTATTTTTTTATTTTTAGAGACAGGATGTTGCTTTATCATCCAGGCTGGAGTGCTGTGGACTTATCATGCCTTACTGCAGCCTTGAACCCCTGAACTCAAGTGATCCTTCTGCCTTAGCCTACTGAGTAGCTAGGACTACAGTGGTAAACAACTACGCCCAGTTAATTATGCTTATTTTTTTTGTAGGGTCTTGCTATGTTGCTCAGGGTGGTCTTGAACTCCTGGCCTCAAGCTATCCTCCTCCCTCAGTGTCCCTAAGTGCTGGAATTACAGGTGCGAGCCACCATTCTTGGCCCGCAATGAATATTTGACTTATCCACCCACATACAAACAATTAAAATTGCATGAAACGTATAAAGACAGGCGTTAAACTACAGATAGCACAAGGCTGTGATCCTTGAGAAATGGCAAACACACCAGAAGAGATATATACTCACCCTTTTTTTGTGTGTGTTTGCTTTTTGCCTTAGGGCACTTCGTCAACAACTGTAATTTCACTGGGCAAAGGAGACCCAGATGACAGTTTGAAGCCTCTCTTGTGGCAGCAGTTTAATGTGTAAGGTAGGAGAGAGGAGAAAGCTGAATACAGAAGGCACTCTAGGAATCTGCCTACGTATACTCTTGAGTCTCTAACCACGTATGTGTAAACGTATGTATGCCAGAAACCATGAGATCTGAGAGAAATCAGGTACTTGAGGAGAAATCCGGACTGGTGGTTCACAAAAGATCCCACAAGTCACATCATGTTGGGAGAAACTGAAGTCCTGAACAGTCAGGGAAACCAAGGCGATCGATTTTCATGACTGTCTCAGTCAAAACTCCCTTTCAAAAAAACAGCCCTGCACTTTAGGAGTGAGTCTACTCTAGAGCTACCATAATCAAACCTGAAAATAAGCTTTAACAGAATAAACTGATCCTTCTGAAAATTGACTGTGAGCGAGAAGGAAAAAGGAAATAAAACACAGCAAAACCAAAACCAAAACCAAAACCAAAACCAAACCAAACAAAAAAAACCCTCTGAAGTGAAAAGAAAATCAATACACTCAAAAATAGCATTCACAATGTCTAGTCTAAAATTAAAAAATTACTAAACACGGGGATACACAGGAAAAGGTGATGATTGAAAATGTGTTCAAACATAAAGGAAAAATGTAAATAAGCATAATGTGTGAACTGGTGGGGTCACAATAGACAAATGAAAGTATGAGATTCAACCAAGTAGACATCCAAGATCTGGAAAATAAAAAGTCTGAAATGATAAATGCTGAGATAGGATTAATAGCAATCTAACAACAATAATTTAAACACTATAAAAGAAAAGATCAATCAACTTGAAGAAAAGAAAATAAATGCGCCCCAAAATGAAGCAAAGAAAGAACATTTTTTTAAAGAACTGAAAATAATGCAGAGTAATCCAGTGACCTGTGGAATGATATTTGAAGGTCTGATCTGAGTCTATTTCTAAGCCACTATGTCCATGTGAGTCTAATGACAATAACATGCTTAAATAATCTATAATCTGTTAGCTGCTATAGAGTGCTTGGTTCTAAATGTAAAACTATAATGTAGAATTTATCTTTGTCTTAAGTTATTTTGAAAGCGGTTTTAAGAGTTCTACCTGGTTTGGAGACAAAAATAAGAATACATTGCAGCCATTGGCTAAATAATTGTTTATGAAGGTCAGTAATACAATGGTATGCTTTTAAGGTAGGCATGTGTAATTTCATAAGAAATTGTCTCTTGTATATCTCAATCTATAAAACCATAAGTTGTGTTCTACAACAGGAGATAATTCTGCCTTGACATATAAGTTTAGTTCCCAAGATATTTTTTATTAAAACAACTGAGTAACCAGATTTAAATATTTTTCCATTGCCTTTCTAAACCTCATCAAACATGTGGATTACTGTAGTCATTCCATTTTAGAATCATATCTCTTTTATCGCCTTTTTAAGCATATTTTGATTTTCAAATATCTACTATTGTTTAACTGTTGAAACATTACTGTTTTAAATTCCATGAACATTTTAAATTTTCCTTTCAAATTTACTTTGCTTAGCTAAAGACCATCAGAGAAACTTTATGTTTCTTTGGGTTTTTTTTTTGATTTGTGTATTGTCTTTTAGAATATATTGTTAGCATTTGGTATTTGATGACTTGATTGAAAATTTGCAACTAGCATGTTGAAATTTTATGCATCTCCAGGAAGGGAAGCAACCGACATTTATTAAGGTCTGCACTGTGTCAGATACTGCACTGATCCTGCAAGAGTGATGTTATTACCACCATATTGTGCAAGAGAAATTTCAGGCTGAGTGATGGAACAGAGTTAAGCAAATAAGTGACAAAATAAGAATATAAACTCTAAGAGTCATACCATTACCTCTGGGATACTTTTTCAGTGGGGAAGTGGAAAGCCATAGGTGACTTTGCCTCAAGGTTTTATAATGCAGTTACTAAATCATGTTTTTTTGTTACATGCAATAAAACCCTTTTATTGGGTTCTTTTTGTTGACACCATTACCTGGGGGATTGGGGTGACTTTATCTTTTTTTTCCTCAAATGAATTTTTAGATAAATATAAACACTTTACTGCATTTTTTGCTATTCACCTTCTCTATAATAGGTTTTAAAATCTCTAAGCTCAAAGTCATACAGGGCATAGAACCATATAACACTAGATAGTTGAAAACTTAGATTTAGTTCAAGGTGAATGAATCAGAGGTAATTTAGAATTGATACTTAGACTTAGAAATGTAAAGGTATTTTTCTAAAGTCACAAATAATATTTTAGGTTAGAGCTATAAAAACCTACTCAGAAAAATTTCTTGCATATTTCTGTCTCTTTTCCTTTCTTTTTTTCTTATAATAACTCATGAATCAAAGGAAATTTCCAATGGTGCATTTCTTAATAAGTGTTCTGAATTGTAGTAATTATAAAAGGTGTTATGTGAAAAATAAGTTTAAAGCTAAGACAATTTGGTAAACACTAGCTTTAGCAAAATAAAATGAATTTATTTAGGGAAGAGTAGAAGTCTCAAAACATCTATGTGCATTATGATTTTATGAACCATATATAGAAAGCAAGTTTCCCAATTTTACTTGATAAATCATTTCTCTTGTGGTGATTGTTTTTTAAATTATTATTTCAGGCATCAAACTATGTAAAGTGTTTTATGAACGGGTCTGTTGGTTTTAACTCAAGTTGAAAGTCAACCTGGATTTTAGAAAAGAAATGGAAAGTAGCAAAGAACTTTTGTGCAAAATCATTATTATACATATGTCATTTTTATTTATCTAAGCAATACTGGGTTATATATTGTTAGTTTCAATTTTAAATATGCAACACCTGACTAACAAAGGCGTCTATTTGATAACTACAAGTTATTGATGTGGCAAAATGTGCTGCTGCCCCATCTCCCCTCATCCCCCAAAGAAAAGGTGGGTAAGTTCCAAAGCAAAACTAAATGAAAAGGTATTCAAGCAAACCCATGTGAGCTGTGGATACAAACTGTTGGAAGCTAGAATGACTGTGATTCCAGCTTCTGGTTGAGAAAAAGTTAAGAGAAACTTAGTTATTTTCTACAGCTAAGAAGGGCAGATGTCCAACAAGCAATATATGAGTTTCAGTTGTTCATATACTTGGAAGCACTTGACAAAACACCGCAGTAAATGATACCGCAATGCAATTTCAGTTTGTAGCTTTCTAATTATGAATGATGCCAAATATCTTTTCATGTGCTTTTTAATGTTTCATGCTTCTTATATTTTATTGTCATCATGCAATCTTCTTTGGTGAAAGTCTGTTCAAATATATGGCACATTTTAAATTGGATGTATTTGTTTCTTATTATTGAGTTTTGAGAGTTGTAAGTATATTCTTGATACAAATTTACTATCAGATAAATGATTTCGCCCAGTCTGTGGCTTGTATTTTCATTCTCGTACACTGACTTTCAAAGAACAAAATATTTTAATTTAGATAAAAAACAAATTTATGTATCTTACTGTTTTGTGGATTATGCTTTTTGAATATTTTAAATTTTATTCGTATAAAGAAATAGAACTTTTTGTTGATCTTATATCCTTCAAACTTGTCAATTGCCTTTATAACATTTCTCTAGATTTTGTAGCATTTTCTACATAGCCTTGTCTATGAACATGGATACTTTCACTATGTGAAAAAATTTTTCTTTCCTTGCCTTATAGGCAGCCCCTTCGGGTCCCCTCCCACTGTGGGAGCTTTTCTGTCCTCTCAGCAAATCCTGCTTTCAAAAAAAAAGTCACTAGAACCCCTAGTATAATGTGGAATAAAAGTGACAAAAGCCACAGTCTTGCCTTATATATGATACTATGAATATTGCATTTAGCCTTTCACTTTAAGTATTTTCAAACTTTTAAAAATGTATTTAATAAGTGGGTTTAATAAGTGCTTAAACTATAGAATTTTAATGTCCATTTTATAATTATTAT
Source organism: Tarsius wallacei (assembly GCA_963574415.1). Classification (NCBI taxonomy): domain Eukaryota; kingdom Metazoa; phylum Chordata; class Mammalia; order Primates; family Tarsiidae; genus Tarsius; species Tarsius wallacei. The sequence continues at coordinate 23,490 of CAUYQG010136064.1, forward strand.
GTTATTCTCTTTATCCCTAGTATTATACTTTGCTATAAAACCTACTTTATCTGGTATTAATATAGCTACTCTATCTTTATCTTATTAGTATTAGCGTGGTGTGTATTTTTTATTTATAACTTATTTTTAACAACCTAACAATAACTACCTTTTATATGGAATTTTTGACCTTTTACATTGATCATAATTAGTGATATTATTTGGTTAAAGTTTATTAAATTTCTGGCTTTTTTTGTCTGTTTACTCTTTTTTTCTCATTCTTTTGAATAATTATAATTTCATTTCATCTTCTATGTTAGCTTTTAGTCATATGTGTGAAAAACTTATTTTGCATTTCGCTTTTGAGAGATATTTTCAGTGGTTGTTATTTTCTAGTTCAACAGATTTCTATGACAATTCTTTTATTGTCTTTAAAGATAAGTCTGTTGTCATATTTTTCTCTGGAATACAATGTGTCTTTTAATTTTCTGGCTTTTTCAAGATTTTTCTTTATAATTCATTTTAGCAATTTGATTATACAGTACCTCGTATACACCCTGTTTTTGACTTATTATGTTGGTGTTTAGTCAGTTTTTGAATTTGTTAATAAATAGTTATTGTCAAGTTTAGAAAAACTTCAACTATTATTTCTTCATAAGGTTTGTGCCCTATTCCCATTTTCTTTTCTCCTATAGAACCTTCATTTACACGTATTAATCTGCTTGAAGTTTTTCCACAGCTCATTGATGGTTCTCTAATTTTCTTTAGTTTTTTTTTTTCTCTCTGTATTTTATTTTGGATAGTTTCTTTGTGTCTTTAAGTTCATTTATCTTTTTTTCTATAGTGTCTAATGTTCAATAAGTGTTTCATCACATGCATTGTCTATTCATCTCTAGAAATTTGATTTGAAGCTTTCTAAAATTATCCCTATTTACATATTTAATATTGCATACACTTTCTTAGACATAGGGAAAAAATAATAGAGTTGCAATAACTTTATAATGTTCTAGTCTACTAAGTCAATCAAGGGTATCATTTTGCTTTCTGTTTTCATGAATTCAATCTCATAAATCACATTTTCCTGCTTCTTTACATAACTAGTAATTTTTTTATTGGATGCTAGACATTGTATATTTTACATTGTTTGACTTTGAAAAATTACTATTCCTAATCATCTTTTTGAGTTTTGTTCTGATACACAAATTACTTGGAAACAGTTCTTCCTTGAGAGTCTCGCTTTTTGACTTTTTTGGGGAAATCAGAGTCACTTGTACACTAGGAAAAAAAGTGTTGCACTAAATATGGTAGACCTTTCTGAAGACTCTATCCAGTGCTCCATGTATTACGCGATTTTCTACCCTGACTGGTGAGAGCAAACACCCTAAACTCTGTGTGAGCTCCAGGAATTTATCACTCTGCCCCATTTTTAGACTTATTCACTGTCTCAGTTAGTTTCCTCCTACAAAGGTACTGATCAGTATGCACCTAAATATCATAAGATGCACCTTCTGTAGTGGACATGGTGGCTCAATCCTGTCATTCCAGCACTTTGGGAGGCCGAGGTGACAGGATTGCCTGAGCCTAGGAGTTCGAGACCAGCCTGGGCAACATGGCGAAACCTTGTCTCTTCAATAAATCAAAAAATTAGCCGGGCATGGTGTCACATGCCTGTAGTTCCAGCTACTTGGAAGGCTGAGGTGGAAGGATCTCCAGAGCCCAACGTGTTGATGCTGGGGTGGCCGTGAGGGTGCCACTGCACGCCATCCTGGGCAATGGAGTGAGACTCCAACTCAAAAAAAAAAAAAAGCATCTTCTGCAGATCTCTGTACTTCTCTTTTTCTGAATTTTTCTTTTTAACTACCTTCTGCCTGGTGAACAGCAGTCACCTTGGTCTCCCTGAACTCTAAGTTTGTTCTCCACAACATACAGCAACTGCAGTATTTTCCTCATTTTCCCTTCCTGTGATGCAACCTAGATACTCTCCCTAGGCAGTAAGGTGGGCCAAATACGTGGCTCACTTTTTATCTCCCTTTTCTTAGCTATCACTGCCTTCCATTGTCTATTGTTCACATTTTTAAAGTCATTGTTTTTCTACATTTAGTCCAGCTTTTCAGTAGAAGGTAATTCCAGGTTCTATCACTTTGTCTTGGCTGGAAATGGAAGTTCTATTCATGTATATTTGCTTATATTCTCTAATGTTGTTCTGTGTATTTTGATGGGAGAAAATTGAGAAATTTAGAAACTATATCCTATATGGCACTAACATGCTCTTCCCAGGAGTTACTCTTGCATCCTCCTTGGAGTAGAATAGTCTTTGTGTACCTTTGTAATCTGTGTGCTCGATCTTTAGACTTTGTACACTGCGAATCATTGCCATGTTCAAAATGTGTCTCACTTTTCTCTTTCACAATCTCTTATAGTCTTTAAATGGCCCCACTTCAATTCTTCCTAAATATTATCCTTACTTTCACCCTTTGCCTAATTTATGAGGTTATTCCTGCCTGTGGAGAATTTATAATCACGAAATGTGTGGTTCAGAAAAAATGCTATTTATCCAGGAATTAACAAGAGCTTGATGCTGTTCCTCACACTTTCTACACCAAAACATACTTTCTGGGTAAAGTCTTTTGTTCATCATTTGCCCCATTTTTTGTGTTATCATTAGCTTAATAGCCCCTAAGCACACAATGTATGTAGCAGCAACCATTATTTTATGGTATTTTGCTTTCACCTTTGTTTCTAAATACAAATTTACATATGTATGTGTATGTACATGTGTGCGTGTGTGTGTATATAAAGAAGAATATATATAAAGTTATAATAACTTTTTTATGTCTTTGTCTACTAATTCAATCAAGGGTGTCATTTTGCAGTCAGATATTTATATAATTTTGCAGGCTATGTATACATATATGTAGAATATACATATACATAATTATACATATATACATATATAATTTTAAGAATCAGAGTCAATAAAATTTTTTTCTACCCTTGGGGGAAATAGATTCAGAAGAGCAATAGTAGCTTTTAACATATAAAGTTAAAAACAAACAAACAAACAAGATTGTGGTCAGGGTGAATTTCCAAAATACTTCACCTTTTCTAGTGCACAGTTAATTTCACAACCATTTCAATTTAGAAATTTATGAGTAGAGCTTCAAATCAGATTAGCAAAATCTTGTCACAACTCAGATTGCTAAATGAGGAAAATGTTTGCTGTAGTGTCTATGGCTTTCTGCTCTGGTGACTAAAGCTAGTTTCACTCCATAAAATAGCATACTAGAGGTTATTAAATCCATAATGTATCCTAAAGCATTTAGATAAATAAAATAAACTGAACACAGAAACTCTTTTGTATTACTCTCATTATATGAGATTATGTTCTTAGGCAGACAGACTAGCAACATAATAATCTTTATATGCAGGGTTTGCAGATTGAAATAATTTCAATTATGTGTTCAATAAAATTTAACAAAAGCTGTTTATACTTTATGTAAATGCCTATTTTTAAAATTAATTTTATTAAAGCTCAGTTGTTATGTTTTAGTAAACCACTTTAAGTTACCTGAACAAATGAATACACAATAAAAACATTATAACAAAAGAACTAGTCAAGAATATAGATTTGTAGCTTAAATTAATTCAATTAGTATCAAAAAATTTCTTGTTAAGTCTGAAAACGTTTATAAAATTGGTTCTGTACTCTGGTTACAAATGTTTGTACATAGACACACACACACACACACACACACACACACGCACATACTCACTCCTAGAAGAAACTGAAACCATAAGTTAAAACGTTTGAAAAGAATATGTAAACAGTGATAAATTTAAACATTACGAAGAATGGAAGCCATTAAAAGCTACCTGCAGAGCAGTAACCGCATTAAATCACAATCTTGGGGAATGTTTACCAATTTAGAACTTATTCAATCACTTCTCTGTAAGGTGTATGGTAATTTCATTTCTCTTACTGTATATAATCTTCCAAAATAGAAAAAAATACAGATAAAAGCAACTAAAATATAAATAATATTATCACATCAAATGTCAAAAGGTCTATAACCACTCTTTATGTTGAATTTAGGCAACTGTATGTCATATTTATTCTTTTAGTCACTCAATATATGATAAACTCTGTCCTAAACCCTGAAATACAGCAGTTAAATATTTCCTGCTTTCTTGAACCATCTAGTCTAGTGGAGGCATGAAGAAAGTGAATAAATAAGTAAATTTAAATGATAATTTCAGAGATAATATATGCCATAACTGGATATGGGCAACTAATAACTTCAAACTAGAATTATTTACTGAGTATGTGAATTATGTAAGCATTTATATTCTTGTGATGGCTCTTTGTACCCTGATTGTTTCTGCTCTTCTTGACAAATCCTAATTTTAAAAAATTTTAGTGTAAGTTATTAAAATGCCACTTTTTCAATTAAATTTAAAATAAATATAGAGACCCCTTTACCTCATGACAGTGTTAACAATGAAAGGAAAACAAATTGTGGCAGAGTAGCTAAACATTTTTTATTTTTATGTTTCTCTAAAAGTACATAAAGAATAGTTGGCAAAAATGTATTACGTTTCAGGTGGAGAGGTCTCCTCTCTGTGGACTGATTTACAATTGTTGTAGAATATTAATATTACCATACATGAGTGTATGTGGAAGTCACTAAAGCAACACATATTCATTATTTCAATATTTAGGTAATCTTTAAGCTCTTCTCACGTTTTGGCATAAAGCTGAGAATAGGGATTGGGTTTAGCGATCCTTTGTCTGAAGGTTCCTTTTTCCACTCCAGTCAACCTTATAAATTACTAAAATCACTTCATTTACTGTTTAGAATATATTATTAATGAAGTGAAGTCATGGGATCAATACTGTTTTATTCCATTATATTTGCCTAAGGAAAAAAATAATAATAACCTGTCCATAGAGTGTATCCTTATCCAGATGATGTTCTAAGCATGCTGGCATTAGCTAAATCAAGGAAGGAATTATAATGCAAATATATACTACCTGACAGAATACTGTAAGAGTATATCCTTTTGTCCAGTATACAGTACCAAATCCTACAAGAGGTATTTTACAGAGCTTCTGAAAAGAACGCTTTTCATTTTGCCAATGCAGTGAGAATTAGGCTCCTTGTAAGCATAAGTTAAAGGGCGACTACTGTGTTTAGAAACTTGTTTCCCTCAATGTAGCCAAATTCTGATAAACCACCTAGGAAAATGTGATCCTAGAACATTTTCTAATTATATCAGTAGCACACCACTGATACTGGTCTTCCAAACACAGAACAAAGTTCAATATTCCTACTGGTTCCTGAAATATACCTGCAGATGACCAACTTTTGCCTTTTGTTATTTTACATTTTTTAGTATCTTTTGTCCTTACCCATCAAGCGCATACTCATACCTGTGAATATGCTTGTAAGCATACATAAGAATATAGAAATATAGATTTTTTTTCCTCTTTGTGTACATATTTGTTTTGTATCTGTGTTATGGGATGCTTCCTCTTGTAATTTTTAAGCATAAATAGTTTTTCAAATTTCTCTTGGTTTTTTTATTATTAGTTAATTTAGAGAGCTATTTATATTAATTCTCTCAGAAGCGTACATTCTAAATTTAATTGTTTTTCAACGAGCGTTTATTTTTAGAGCAGCTTTAGATTCAAAGCAACACTGAGCAAAAGGTATAAAACCTTTCCATATAACCTTTGCCCCCACACATGCAGAGCCCACCCCAGTATCAAAATCCCCAACCAAAGATATGTTTGTTCAAATGCATGAACCTATATTGACACATCATTATCATCTAAAGTCTGTAGTAGGGTTCACGCTTGATGTTACATATTCTGTGGATTTGGACAGATATATTAGAGCATTTGCCCATCATTATGGTATCACACAGAGTAGTTTCACTGCCCTGAAACTTCTCTGCCTATTTATCCTTCCCTCTGCACATCCTCTTGCAACCACTGACATTTTTACTGCTTCCATAGCTTTGCCTTTTCCAGAATGTCATACCGTTGGGATCATACAGTAGTTAGCCTTTCTGGATTGGCTTCTTTAATTTAGTAATATGCATTTAAGTTTCTTTTGGCTTTCACGTGGTTTAATAGTTTATTTCTTTGTAGCCTTGAACAATATTTCAGTGTCTGTTTGTATCACAGTTACGTATACATTCAGCTACTAAAGAACATCTCGGTTGCTTCCAAGTTTTGACAATGGTTAATAAAGCTGTTGTACACATCTGTGTTTAGATTTTTGCGCATAAATAAGACTTAAGTTCATGTGGGTAAATGCCAAGAAGTGAGATTGCTGGATCATATGGGAAAAACACATTCACATTTGTGAGAAAATACCAAGCAGTCTTCCCAAGTGGCTGTACCATTCTGCTTTCCCACCAACAATGAATGGGAGTTCCCATTGATCCACATTTTCATCAGCATTGGATCTTTTTTTTTTTTTTTTTTTAGTGGGAGTATCACTCTGTCGCCCAGACTGGAGTGCAGTGGCCGCTCCCGGCCCCCGCAGCCTCGACCTGCTGGGCTCCGGCGATCCTCCCGCCTCAGCCTTCCAAGTAGCTGGAACTACAGGTGCGCGCTACCATGCCTGGCTGATGTTTTGGTTTACTGTAGAGATGAGATCTCACCAAGTTGCCCAGGCGGGTCTCGAACCCACGTGCTCAGGCAATCCACTCACCTCAGCCTCCCAAAGGCTCGGGATGACAGGCTGAGCCACTGAGCCCGGCTAGCTTTGGATGGTAACCAGTGTTCTGGATTTTGGTCATTCTCATAGGTGTGCAGGGATATCTTATCGTTTTCATTTATGTTTACTTAAGTATATGTGATGAGGAGCTTATTTGCGGTCTGCATATAGTCTTATTTTTTAGTATCACATGATTCTTGTAATTTTTTTTTAAATTTCAATTTAACAAATATAATTGTACATATTAATTAGCATAGCCATCATTTCAAAATGTATTATTTCTTTTTTTTTTTGTGCTGGGAACATTCATACCCTCCTTCTAGCTATTTCAAGTTATATAAGCTATTATTGCTAATTACAGTCATTCTGTAATGGTATAGAGCACAAGAACGTACCCTATTATCTAGGCTGTAATTTTGTGTCCTTGAAGAAATCTCTTCCCCTCCCTCCCTTCCCCCTAGCTTTCCCAACCTCCAGTATCATCTGTCCTACTTTTTACTTTTATAAGATCAATTTTTTTGACTTTCACATATGAGTGAAAATATGCGGTGTTTTAACTTTCTGTTCCTGGCTTATGTCACCTATCATAATGTCCTCTAGTTTTACCTTTGTTGCCACAAATGACAGGATTTTGTTCCTTTTCAGGGCTGAATGGTAGTCTATTGTGAATATATACCACACTTTATCCACTCATCTGTTGTTGGACAGCCATAACATAAAATGATGCAGGTTGATTCCATATATTGGCTACGGCAAATAGTGCTGCAATATACAGAGGAGAACAGATGTCTTTTAGATAAAATTATTTTCTTTCTTTTGGACAAATTCAGGTAGTGGAATTGCTGGATAATATGGTGATTCTATTTGTAATTTGTTTGAGGAAGCTTCATACTGTTCTCCATTTTGGCTGTAGTATTTTACAGTCCTACCAACTGTTTTTAAAAGTTATCTGTCTTCCACACCCTTACCAGCATTTGTTATTTTTTTGTGTTTTTCATAAGAGCCATTCTAACTGCGTGAGACGATACCTCATTGTGATTTTATTTGCCTGACTAGTGTTGTTGACTATTTTTTCACATCTTTGTTGGCCATTTGTGTGTCTTTTTTTGAGTAATGCCCATTTAGATCATTTGCCCATTTTTTTAATCAGTTTTTTTTTTTTGGTTATTGAGCTTCTTGTATATTTTGAATATGAACCCCCTCTCCGATCAATAGTTTGCAAATATTTTCTCCCATCCTGTAGGTTGTCTTTTCACTCTGTTGATCATGCTATTTGCTGTGCAGAGGCTTTTCAGTTCGGTACAGTCTCACTTGTTTATTTTTGCTTTTGAGGCCAGTACTTCTGAGGTCTAATTTGTAAACTATTTTCCCAGACGAATGTTCTGAATCATTTCTCCTATGTTTTCTTTCAGGAATTTATAGTTTGGGTTTTACATTTAGTTTTTGGATCCATTTTGACTTGATTTTTATATAGTAGATGAAAGATGGGGGTCTAGTTTCATTATTCTGCATATGGATATTCAGTCTGACAATCTCTTGCAGGTATTCTTTGGTGAGGCGTCTATTAGAGTTTTTGGCCCGTTTGAAAACCAGGCCGTTTTATTATTTTTATATATCAGCGTTATATTATCATATTATTGTTGATTTTTAAGAGTTTCTTGTATATTTTAAACATTTTAACTTTTTCAAAACAAAATTAAATAAGATAATGTAGATGAAAAGAGTGTATAATTTACAGAATGCTATGTAAATGTAAAAAAGTACGGAAAATTGAATATAAATAAAAATTAAGCAGTGATTATGTTCTCCATCAAAGAGTTTTTAGCATTGCCAGATATGATTTATTATAGGATTCTTATAAATGGTGATCACCAAGATAGTTTTGAGAAAATGATTATATTTCCAATGTTTAATTTGCTCTCCTTTAGAGAGAAACGCCATAACATAAAATGATGCAGAAATGTATTTATAATTAATCTCACATGGTTGAGCTATTTTTCCTCATGCCATCTGAATAGTAACTTAGAATTTTTGCTGTATGTTTTAAAGCTTTATATAATTAAGCCACTTTCATAATCTATGAACTTGAAATTTTTGACTAGGAAAACAGGTTGGTTTGAAAGCTGCTAGTGCATATATTATATGTGATGGCGTTGTTTTTACACAATCAATTTAATTAAGTCACAGTTTTGGTGTCAAGAAGTTTGGTCATTCTTCTCTCTGATAGTTTAATAATCCACCCTTATATAATGGACCAGACTGAATTTTCAGTTGATCTAATTCTGTCATAACTCTGCCTAAATCACTGACTCAGCTATTTTGTATTTCAGCGCTTTTGGTCACATACAGTTTTAGAGTGCTTAAATTTTTCTAGCTGCTGGGTTTTAGGGAAGGATTGTTACTGTCTCTAGTCATAACCTAATTGTGCCTGTTCATGACAGGGTCTGTTACCCGTTTTAGACCTTGTCTTTTCATCTGGGGATGTAGGTGTTTTTTATTTGGGTGCTATTTCTGACACTTCTTTTCCCTTTAGGGTATATTTTTAATGAAAATGATGATTTTTTAAACTTGTCTGCTAAATGATGTCTGCCATGTATATGCATAGTGCCATCCACTTTGTGGTTGATGACACTTCTCGGGGAAAATTATGATTTGCCCAGTTCATAAGTTAGCACTTTTCCAGTACTTTTTGTAGTGGCACAATATAAAATTTAGAGATAGTAAAGACTATGGGGAAGAAAATTAATATTTTTTGAGGACATACTATGGGCTTAGTGTTATATAAAGTATTCATGTACATTAGTGCATTACAATTCTAAGCCAGACCTCTTAAATAGCATTATTTTCCCATAGTATAAGTGAAGAAATAAAGGCTGTAAATTTCTCATGACTACAAGGCTAATAAATGCTGGCACTCATGCTAATCCCATTTACCTGACTCCCTTGTAATGAGCTCCATGGCCTGTCTTCATCACAAACAAATCCTATGATTTTCTAACAGCTTAAGTACAGTTAACATACAATAGACTGGACATATTTAAAGTGTCAATTTGATACTATTTTTAAGTCAAGAAAATAATCAAATCTCTCTTCTTCAAAGTTTCCTTGTGTCTTTCTGTAGTCCTTTGATTCATATACCTCTTCTTAAATTTCTGATAATTTGTTTTCTATCACTATGTATCAATTTTCATTTCCAATAACTTTATGTGAATGCAGTCAGAAGGTGTTTGCTCTTTTTTATATCACATACTTTGTAAAGATTCATTTATATTGATGTAGACACCAACCGTTTATTTTGTAAAGTTCAGGGTAGTATTCCATTACAAAAATTCACCACAGATAAATATCAGTTCACCTATTGACAGACTTGGGTAGTTTTCAGTTTTTGTCTGTCACTAATAGAACTGCTATGAACACTCATGTAACAAGCGTTTGTACGCATTTATGCTTTAATTGGTAGGGCATAAATACCTGAAAATAAAATTACTAAATCATATGACAGTTGAATGATACTCTTTTAAAGTAGCAATAAAACATTTTTTTTCTGAAGTGGCTATACATTTGACATTTCTACTGGAAATGTATGAGAGTTCCAGTCATTTTCTACTCTTGCCAACACTGGGTATGGTTTTTCTCTTTAATTTGAACCAGTCTAATATTTGTGTAGTGGATGTATTGCAGTACTAATTTACGTTTACTTAATGACTACTGATTTTGAAAATCTTTTAATATACTTTTTTTTCCCTATGTATTTTTGGTAAAGCATGTGTTTAGATCTGTCACTGATTTGTTTATTGGATTGTTTGTTATATTACTGAGTTTGAAGATTATCTGCAAGTTTTAGGTGTAAGTACTTTATGAAATATATTAATCTGAAAATAATTTTTTCTGGTCTGTGGCTTGACTTTTCATTTGTTTTATAGTCGTCTTTTGATGAACATAAATGTTTAATTTTATTAAAGGTCAGTTTATTTTTTACCCTGTTATCTATCTTTATGTCAATACCAAGTTATAGTAACCAAATATTCTGATTATAGTAACTAAATTTCTTAATTGGTATATAATCTTAGTTACAATGGCTTTATAATAAGTCTTGAAGCCAGGTAGGGATCATCTTTCAAATTTGTTTTGAAATATGAAGTAATAATCAGGGCAAGCTTGAAGAGTTAGCACAGGAAATGAGTCACATGAAAACATTTGTGGAAATTGGTTTTTGTTTTTTATATCCATTTGTGAAAATTGTTTAAAAGCTCAAATCTAACTGAATTACTCTGTCATTCAAAACCATGGGGAGATAAAATTCTACAAAACCCATTCATTCAGAGAAAAGCACTTAAATCTAAAATTTCCCTTGGGTTCTCAAATAGTAGTTAGATTTTGTCTAAATTCCCAGTGGGCTCAAACAAAAAGAAAAACAAAACAACAACAAATGACTCAGCAATGGCTAAGTAATCTCACAACCATTATCAGGCCAACCACCCATGTAAATACGATGCTGACATTTCAGGCAAACAAAAAAGATTGTCAGAAGCTGCAGTGTTCAATAATAAACAGTTTACTTTTGAACCAAGAGATATTCATATAGTCTTCACTAACTCTTTCTGGTTTCCAGTCTCCTAAAAGAGACTCTTCAAGGTTCTGACACCTGAAATTAAGTGAATCCTGGAGAATCATCTTTAAGAAACTCATGTGATTTCCAAATGGTCCCAGGTGAAGCAGAGGATACTTTAATTCTTAGGTATTATAAAGAAGTTTAAGATGCATAATAATCATGATTTCTACTCCAAATGAGAAGAAAAATAGAGGAATGGCCCAGTTATTAATACTTTTGTTTTAAGAACATAGTCAACCCTCGGGTGCACATTTTCTTTATGCTGTATATGGCTAGAGCCATGTGATTACAATTAAGAATAAAATGAATCACATGATGAAATCCCTTTATTCTTTAATAAAGATTATATTAAGAGTAAATTATTTTCGTGTAACTGAGTAGCTATTATCATTCACTGCTTTTAGTAATTACATATAGCATAAATGTCCTCTAATAGAATATTTCACATTCCAATGTCTGCCATATCATTTTGGGGCCAAGTAATCTACAATAGTTTTTGATGGGAAACAGCATTTTAATTTATTTTATTTATTTATTTATTTTTGAGTTGGAGTCTCACTCCGTCGCCCAGACTGGAGTGCAGTGGCCGCTCCCAGCCACTGCAGCCTCAACCTGCTGGGCTCCGGCGATCCTTCCCCTCAGTCTTCCGAGTAGCCGGAATTATAGGCACGCGCTACCATGCCCGGCTAATTTTTTGATTTATTGTAGAGATGAGGTCTCGCCAAGTTGCCCAGGCGGGTCTCGAACCCGCGGGCTCAGGCAATCCACTCACCTCAGCCTCCCAAGGCGCGAGATTACAGGCTGAGCCGCTGAGCCCGGCTAGAAACAGCATTTTAGAGGAGACAATTGAACTGAAATTCTACTGGATCTCTCAGTGATTACATTGTTCATAAATTTAGATTTATTCATCTCCTCCTCCAATCTTATGGACAAAGATTATGAACTTTTTTCTCTTTTAAAATCTCTACTCAATATTTTCTTTAGGGTGCCCTTATGTCTATTTTCCATTTATTGCATATAATCCCTGTATCAATTATACTGTTATCCTTTCCGGGATAAATAGGAACCATGAACAATTAGAAGATCTTGATTGAATCTAAATACTCAGATTTACTTATGTGGATGCAATTCAAACCTCGCTCAAATGCCTGGAAATACAGAGTCCAAGTTGTAGGCATTACTTCTGATCACTTTCTCTTCTTCCCATTGAAGAAGAACTTCATTATCAGAAAAAATGGATTTTGCTATAATGACACTGCTACTGACCTTGATATTCTCTCCTGCAGTTACAGGAACTTGCAAGCTTTTACAAGAGGATTCCTATGACTCTGAAATAAAACCTGCTAATACACAGAACTTACAGTTGCCAGCCGTTGATTTTGTTTACAATTTTATATAAATCTGGTGACTATAGCAACATTTTGGCAAGATCATAGATATGGCAGAGTGCCTGTCACTACTAAATATTTTTCTGTTAATTTACTTTGAATTGGGAAGGCTGGGGACTTTAGGCCAAGTTTAAGAGAAAAATCTTTTAAGAGGAAATTTTTAATGTCATTTGAGCTAAGCAACACAACAGTTAAAACCATAAGCATATCTATTCTTACTGACTTGATTATTTACATGCATAGATGAATAGTAATTATACCCAGATAGTAAACCATACATGCAATACATATTTAGATGCATGTGTTTATAAAAATGCACTGACAAAACAGTAAATGGGTAAGCACATCCCTACACATATGCCACACATTACTTTTACATAAATCCAAGTATTCACATTTAAGATAATTTAGATTTTGCACATTGGCCAAAAAAAAAAAAAAAATACTACCTCGTGCAAATTATAGACTTCTCAGTTTGCTACAATGTAAGCAGTTTTTCAGAGGACATGACCTAAAGGCACTGATGATTTGGCATATAAATTTAAGACAACTGATATGTTCTTATCAACGCTGAATGGCATGAGAAACACATGTCTCATCTTTCTGTAACAAAAATTTTTGTCGAATTGTTATAGCTGCTAAAAGTATTCACGAACCAACAGCAGTCATAAGGAACAATAATTTAGCTGATTTTGAATTAAGCTGACTAAAGATAAAGCAATATTAATATAACGATTACTTAGATTAAATGCATTGAGAGTTGAAAAAGATGCTCTTATTTTTTCAAAGAAAATAATCATTGGAAGTCATCTGTTTTATCTATTTCCCCTTGAATTACCTAATCAAGAGTAGTGCGACTCGGTGCTGAAACTAATAAAGCCCACGTGTTACTTTTTGTCCCGCCTATCAATTAACTTGCTTATTCCAAGACATTCTAATTATAAAAATCCATGTTTCAGTTATTCAAGTCAGCTGTGAATAAATGGACCCGCTTTAAGTCTGATTTCACCAGCTGTATTAATTTCAGACCGCGTGTCTCCTTTCTTTGGTTTCCTCTATTGATTCTGGAAAAAGAGAATGGTATTTGATGAGAATGAAAACGTATACTCCAGCCAATTTTGATATTTCGTTTGCAAGTGACTTCATGTAATGTCCTTCTCCTTTGATCTAATAATGAAAATGTGTCAGTATATTCTCATTACAGCAGCAAGGTAAAGCAGCCCAAGCCTCCTGGGGCCAGAAGGACTATGCTTTGTGAATCTAAAATGAGAAAACTATACTCCCAGTGCTTGGCAAGGAGTGTGCTGCAGACCTCTATTTTCTTCCTTCAGCAATTGAACCAACTGAGAATATAAAAACAGATGATACAAAAGGCCTCTAATATTGGGTGAGAAGGTGGTAAGAAAAAATAGAGGATGAAACTACAAGTAAGTAATCATGGTTGCCTCGAAATTTTCTGTTCACTGGAGTATTATGATAACTAAAAAATTCAGACACAAAAAACAGAATCTGTGGTTGTACACTAATTTCTAGACATTACGATAGCTCTTGGGGTTAAGAGTATTTCAAAGAGTAAAGACTGACATGGAGTTGAACTTACAGCGGATGAATGGCTAAAAAATTTCTAAGATCCAAATAAAAATAAATTCAAGTTATGTTTGCTTCTAAAAATCTGACAGCTAATGAATATATCTGGATAGTACCAGAATTTAGTCTAGTGGGTGACTGAGCTTGCACATACTAAATTTATTTCTATTCAAAAATTCCAGCTTCATCTATAACTTGGGCACACATCACATATAGATGTGAAGTCATCAATGTCTTTAAAATTAGAAGTGCATTTTAACTCTTTCAAACAAAAGCATAAAATAGATATAGCTGGTTTCAGCTTTGTCTTAAAAGAAAGACTTAAAAACGTGTAATATACAGGATTAATATGGTTACATGTCTATATTCAATGATGTATACATGGTGTTCCTTAGATAAATGTCTTTACAGTTCAGTAATTTTAGTGGGTTGAATATTCTTTCTAAAAGTTATGTCCAAGTCCTTATACCTGTGGATATGAATTTATTTGGGTCTTAAGATGAGGTCTTTTTGGACTTAGGCTGGGCTCTAAATCCGATTATTGATTTTCTTATAAGAGAAATAAGAGGGAAGTTTGAGGCACAGAGACACAGGAGAAAAGTCATATGAAGACAGAGGTAGAGATTGGAGTGATATATCTATAACCCAAGAAACTCCAAAGACTGCCAGAACCCCTAGAGGCTAAGAGTAAGACATTGAACAGATTCTCCCCAGAGCCTGTGGAAGTAACCAGACTTGCTGACACCTTGATTTCAGATTTCTGGCTTCCAGAATTGTGAGAGAATAAATTTCTGCTATGAAAGTCACAAAGTTTTTAAAGAATTGTTAGAACATCTCTAGGAGACTTAGGAGAGTGACATAGTACTAAATTAAGAGACACTTGAACACAATGTTAATTGGCCACCTATAATCTCAAACATTAAGGACAACCATATGTAGTAGTCAAAGTGATCAAACTAAGAACCATCTCTCAACGTTTGAATAGCCTGATTGCAGAAGTGACCATAGAGAACGTTTACTGAGAAAATCCAGTTTGCATTGTAAACATTTCAGGAAAAAAGCAGACATCAAGTTAAGCAGAGGAAAGATAAAGACAATTCCATAGGCATTCGATGTTCAGAAAGCAAGTTGGTAATTTAATGAATGATGTTATAAATCTGCCTTTGATCCTTTGGGAAGAAAGAACAGATAAATTGCTTTTAAAATGAACTCATGTCTTCAAAAGAGAAATTCGAAATGCTTTTAAATAATTTGGAGTACACCCTTTTGACCAGATTTTAACTTTTTATTCAACTGCATTTTTGAAACTTGAGCCTCACAATCCTTACTCAGATTTCTGGGTTCTTCCCCAAAGATTCTCATTCAATAGGGCCGGGGAAATGTGAATTTATTGCATTTTTAATGATTGGTTGAGCAATTATGGCCAAGGAGATATTGACGACATTGCTTAAAGTATACTGCTTAGAAAAAAAATGTGTTGTATTCTCACTCCATCATAAAATATCCCATGACACTTGTTCAAAATGCAGATTCCTCCTCTTGACCCACCAAATTAGCATCTGTAGCTTGTTAGATCTGCCGCGATTGTTATGACTAGGCAATTTCACAAGACAGTGGCTTAAAACCAAAAATCTGACCTTGACTGATTTTGATGTATGCATTGACATCGATATAAGAAAGCAGGAACTTGAAAAAAAAAGCAATATAAACCCATGATCTACCATATATCACAGGATACGAGTTTTGGCAAACATAGCAACCTGACCTTCTGGTAGAAAAATTCAAGTTTTGTTCAAAAGTACCTTTGAGGTCAGTGTTCATCCTAGTGTCTTTCTCAGCATCTGCAGATTCCCTCTGCCTGCTGCTTGAACAGTTGCTAATGAATGAAGCTCACCCCAGCCTGCCCCCCTGCTGTGGCTCATTTGCCCATTAGCATCTGCTTAAGCAGCAGGCTGGGGGAAACTCTGGTGCCCAATCAGTGTAGCTGATGAGGGCTGGGGTAAGGAGACCTCTGTTGCCAACAGAGCCAGAGCATAAATCAACTGCAATCCTGGCAAAGGCTATTCATCTTCGGAAGGGTGACTTATACATCACAGTGCTGGGATGGAGAAAAGCTATCTTTGACATTTATGGGGAACGCATCATTTGCTTGTGAACTTGGGCAAATCCGTTGACTGTCCCATCTCATGTTGCTTACTTGGAAAGGGACTGAACAATAAGGCTCAAATCTCATAGGATGCTAGGTATATGTCCAGAGATACAAAAACACACCTAGAAAGAAGATTACCTTTAAGACTTTTCTGAAGTGAGTGACTCTGTTTTTGCTTAAAGTACAGAATCACCTCGTTATCGAATTTATCAGGAAAAGACTCATTTCACTGCCTTAGTCAAACTAAACATTTGTTCTTTCCAAACTTGACAGTTTGGAAAGTAGAAGACTTGGAGAGGTTAGACACAGATAATGAGATAAAGCAGGCTGGAAACCAAAAAGGAAAGATACATTCCGTTCAGAGCATTGGTACCATTCCACCTAGCAGGGTCTACTTTAAATACTCTGAACATAAGCAGAATGCTTGTGAAATAGGATTTGATGTGACAGTATAGTGAGAGAAGGGAACCTGGCAGGGACTGGGGAGGCCAAGTGAAACATTGCCATAAATACAGAGTTTAGGTGACACAGAAAATATGGAATTTCAAACAATGAGACAGTGTTCAAGAGTATCTTGCACACTGGGAAGTGACAAGTGTAAGAAGGTTAGTCTGTGAATGAGATATTATTCTCTGGTGTGAGAGACTTTTAAATTACATGACAAGTAGCATTCAAACAGACTCACTGAGTACTCAGTGTTAAATACCTTTCAAATAAAAAGGCACTTCATAGAAAAATCACTACATTTTCTACAGCCATCATGGACCAACTACAATGCTTGGAATTCCCTTTGTGTATATTGGAGAAATACAAGACTACACTCTCAAGTTTGTAGACTGTTAGAGAAATGTACTCACATAAAAAAACTCTGCAAAATAATATAGACATACTATTTTATGATATGTTAAAATAATGGTATAGAAAAATGTACCAAAATTGGAGAAACAGAAAATCAGATAGTTTAATAGGATCATCTTTTAATACCTCAGCTGTCTCTTTCTAAGTTAGTGTGTGTCACTTTACATAATTTCGCCTTATAAAATCATTATCTGCTTCAAAAACTATGCTTCCAGAAGCAAATTCTGATAATTGTGCAAAATATCACGTTTAATGCAAAAAATGCCAAGGCTATTATTAACAGCAAAGTAATGAAATCAATGATATGCCTGTGTCATAATATATAGTGGATGACAGTTTATCTTGTCACCAGCCTAATAAAATGCACAGAATCCCCAAACAACCGAGACTTTAAGAGTTGTAGCATCTGGAAATTAGTGTTTGCATTTGTCCAATTGTTCACCAGGAAATTAGCATAAATTGGGACTAATTATTTTAAATTGCTTTTGGGAATAACTTTCATAAACAATAATTTCAATTAAAAAATAAAATATGTGAGTACTCTAGTGATTTATCTCTAGAATACTGTTTTTGCTTTTGTTTTGTTTTGTTTTGTTTGCACGGATTAGAATCTCATCAATTTGAGATTGGAGGTAAAAGCATGTAAAAAAAAATTTTGGGGCTATATACATATATTTCAATATAACATATAGCATTCATACATAGGAAAAACCCATGTCAATAAAACAACATAATTTTTCAAACATTCATAGGAGCATGAATGAATGCATTCAAGAGTCTTAGAAAGTCACATAAGCTAATAAATATAAAGTCGGGTAAGAGATTATAGGTTTGAGTAGGTTCAAAGTCCAATTTTTCATTTCTGTTGAGCTTTGCATTTTATTTATTTATTTAGAGATAAGATCTCACTCTGTTGCCCAGGCTGGAGTGCAGTAGCTGTTCACAAGTGCACACTACAGCCTCAAACTGCTGACTTCAAATGATCTCAACTCCTGAATACCTGGGATGACATGCGCCCACCACTGCACCCAGTTCTCTTAAATAACAATATTTTCCCCATGTATTCATTGTGTAATGAGATAAGGATAATTACCTGTGTGGAGCATTGAAAGACAATGACCATGAACCTAATCAAATTACTCAATGGCTAAATGAGAATCGTATAATATAGAGCAATATCAAAATAAAATTTCCAGCCGGGCTTGGTGGCTCAGCCTGTAATCCCACGCCGTTGGGAGGCTGAGGTGAGTGGATTACCTGAGCCCGCGGGTTCGAGACCCACCCGGGCAACTTGGCGAGACCTCATCTCTACAATAAATCAAAAATTAGCCGGGCGTGGTAGCGCGCGCCTGTAGTTCCAGCTCCTTGGAAGGCTGAGGCGGAAGGATCGCCGGAACCCAGCAGGTCGAGGCTGCGGTGGCCGGGAGCGGCCACTGCACTCCAGTGTGGGCAACAGAGTGAGACTCCAACTCAAAAAATAAAATAAAATAAAATAAAATAAAATAAAATTTCCGCAACTGGGCTGCAGTTGGACATTCTAACTCCAAATCTCTGAAACTGGTTTTTTAATGACCTCACTTGATTGTGAAGCATGCCAACCTTGAGATCCCAATATCCACATAACCCAGGGAAAGGGCAGCTAGGCCAGACCTACTGAAGACCACCGATGAACCTAGGCACACGTGAGCTGCTCCCTGTTCCTTGAGTTCTCTCAGAATGAACCCAGGGGGTCTCTCTTCTTTGGGTTTCCCAAATCAGCTACTCCTGACTGGAGTGGCTCTGGCAGAAAATCCTTCTCTGGTCCCTGTATTGAGAACTGGTCAGAATGGGAGTGATAAATGACTACTGCCCGTAGTGTGTAAAGTTTGAAAAGGTGAGGCTCTCATTCGGCCAGACCTGAGAGAGGTCATAGGTTTCTCCATGAGGTGAAAGCTATGAGAGGCTTTTTTTTTTTTTGCCAGAGAATATCATGCAAGGATCTGTCTCCATGAGGATTAGCCTCTTAGTCTAAGAGGAAACTTAGTCTAAGAGAAAGTATTTCCTCTTAGTCTAGCCTTTCTTCCACTAATCGGTGAGTTTAAAGCCTTCATTGTAGCCCTGGCTTCACTAATTCAGTTGGTAGACCTTGGCATCCATCATCCTTTTACTGGTCAGTTTTAGCATGGGTTCTCTCAAGACTTCCAGGATATCTGCTTCAGATACCTGCAGGTCCTTGAAATCCAGAAACCATGTTCCTATCCTTTTCATCCCTGTAAGTGAAGTGCTTCTGATTCCAGATCTCCACAATTCTCTCTGGAATGGAAAGCTCATTCCACATTATTCCCAATCCATGGACCTTCTCCTAATACTCCAGCAGGAGCACCTGCTCTCAGCCCTGGACCCTCCCTTCCAATACAGACATTTGTTCTCTGATATCCATCAATAATTGTAATGGGCATTGTGGGATTTTCCTTTTTTAAAAAAAATTTTTTTGAGTTGGAGTCTCATTCTGTCCCCCAGCCTGGAGTGCAGGGGCACACTCACGGCCACCGCAACCTCACCTGCTGGGCTTAGGTGATCCTTCCACCTCAGCCTTCCAAGTAGCAGGAACTACAGACACATGCCACCACACCCGACTAGTTTTTGTGATTTATTGTAGAGACAAGGTCTCTCCAAGTTGTCCAGGCTGGTCTTGAACCCCTGAGCTCAGGCAATCTTCTCGCCTTGGCCTCTCAAAGTGCTGGGATGACAGACTGAGCCACCACGCCCAGCCTATGGGATTTTCAGTAGCATTTAATCAGCCTCTGAATGCTGTATCTTGTTGTACGGATTTTGGAACTCTCTTAATTACACGAAGAAGGAAACTTAGACTCTATACAATTTGCATAATTGTTGGAAAAAATGTATGACTTTGCCTGAAGCGCAGAACTCATTTTGGAAATTGAAGTATCATTTTCTCAGTCAAGAGGTTTGGTTGACTGTATTTCTTTGTGTTATGGGTTGAATCCCACCCCTCAAGTTCACATGTTGAAATCCTAACTCCTATATCTAAGAATATGGCCTCACAGGTAATAGGGTCATTGCAGCTATAACTAAGATGAGGTTTTATTGGACTAAAGTGGGAAAGGAATCCAATATGACTGTTGTTCTTATAAAAGGGAAATTTGGAGACAGATACACACATGGAGCACACCACGTGCAGACGTAGGTAAAGATCAGGGTGATACATCAGAAACAAAAGACCCCCAATGATTCCAGCAAACTAATGGAAGCCGGGAGAGGGGTAT
This sequence comes from Tarsius wallacei, assembly GCA_963574415.1. Classification (NCBI taxonomy): domain Eukaryota; kingdom Metazoa; phylum Chordata; class Mammalia; order Primates; family Tarsiidae; genus Tarsius; species Tarsius wallacei. Next base: position 44,057 of record CAUYQG010136064.1, read on the forward strand.
GGAGCAGATTCTTCTTCACGGTGCTCAGAAAACACCAACCTTGCCCACATTTTGACCTCAGACTTCAAACCTCCAGGACTGTGGGATAATAAATTTCCATTGTTTAATACAAGCAGTTTGTGATACTTTATTATGGCAGCATGGGAAACTAATACGACTTGATTTTTAAGTTTAAGAATTTATTTGTAAATAACAACAAAACAAATATTTATTTCATGTACTAAATAGATAATTTAGCCTATATTACATTTTGCAAACTGTCACCTTTTAACCAATGCCCTAAAGTATATATATATAAAAAAAAAAAACTTTAAAGAGATTTCTGAACCAAAAAGAACTTCTCCATTCTTTTTTTAAAAAACTTTTATTTGTTTATTTTAAAGATGTGGGGTGCAATTCAGTGTTAGATACATAAGAGGTCATTGTACTGGTGTAGTTTGGGCCTTCCATAGACCCTCGCTTTGCCTGGTTTGGTATCAAGTACCTTAGTGATGCTATGTGATCTCCTTCCTCCCCTGGCAGTGATCTGCTACTGCCGATCTCTTTCATGTGATATTATGATAAATGTTCAGGGTCCACTTATTAGTAAGAACATGTGGTACTCAGTTCTTTGTTTCTGTGATAGATCACTGAGTATGATAGACTCTAAGTCCATCTAAGTTGCTGCAAAGTCTATAATTTTATCCTTCATTATGGCCGCATAATATTCTGCTTTCTATGGGCAGCATGGTTGGTTCCATGTTTTTGCTATTGTGAATAGTGCTGCAGTAAACAAGGGTGTGCAGGTATCTTTTTTAATAGAATGATTTTAGTTCCTCCATGTATATTTCCAGAAGGAGGATTGCTGGGTCCTATGACATGTCGGCTTTTAGATCTTTTAGAAATCGCCACACTGTTTTCCACAGGTGGTACTCATTTACACTCCCACCAAGGGTGTGGAAGCATTTCCTTTCCTCCACATCCTCTCCAGCATCTGTTGTGTTTTTGTGTTATTGGTGATGGCCATTCTGACTGGAGTTAGGTGGTATCTCAGTGTGGTTTTAATTTGCATTTCTTTGATAATTAGTAAGGCTGAGCATGTTTTCATGTATCTGTTGGCTGCTCGTATGTCTTCTTTTGAGAAGGGTCTATTCATATCTTCTGCCCACTTTTTAATAACGCTGTTTTTTGTTTTGTTTTGTTTTTCCTTTTGGCATGTTTGAGTTCCTTATAGATCCTGGAAGTTAGGCCTTTGTCAGATATGCAGTTGGCAAATTTTTTTTTCCATTCTGTAGGCTGTCTCTTCACTCTCTTAATGGTTTCTTCTGCTGTGCAGAAGATTTTCAGTGTGATGAGGTACCACTTGTCAATCTTATCTCTTATGGCATGAGCTATTGGAGTTTTGTTCAGGAATTGGTTGTGCATTCCAATTTCTGTAAGGGTGTCTCCTGTGTTTCTAAGATTCTTATAGTTTGAGGTTTTACATTTAGGTCTTTGATTTATTTAGAGTTGAATTTTTGTGTATGGTGATAGGGAGTTGTCCTTTTTGAATCTTCTGTATGTGGTTAGCCAGTTTTCCCAGCACCATTTACTGAATAGGTTCTCCTCTCCTCAGTGGCTGTTGGTGGAGGGTTTGTTAAAGGTGAGTTGGCTGAAAAATTGAGGTTTTGTTTCCAGAATCTCTGTCCTGTTCCATTGGTCCATATGCTTGTTTTTGTACCAATAGCATTTCCCATGAAAACTGAAACAGAACAAAGCTGCCCACTCGCATCCTTCCTGTTCAACATATTATTGGAAGTCCTAGCTAGAAAAATCAGACAAGACCAGGAAATCAGGGGTATCCAAATAGGAAAAGAGGAAGTTAAGTTATCCATCTTTGCTGATGATATGATCTTACACCTTGAAAACCCAAGAGAATCTGCCAAAAAACCTCCTTGCACTGATAAAGAACTTTTGGCAAAGTCTCAGGGTACAAAATCAATGTGCAAAAGACAGTGGCATTTTTTTAAATACACCAACAACAAACAGGCAGAGAACCAAAGAAAAACTACAATCCCATTCACAAATAGCCTCAAGAAAAAATGAAACACCTTAGCATATTCCTAAACAGAGATGTGAAATACCTTTATAACAAAAACTACAAAACACAACTCACAGAAATCAAAGAAGACACAAACAAATGGAAAAATATTCTATGTTCATGGGTTGGAAGAATCAACATTGTTAAGATGTCCATCCTACCCAAGACAATTTACAGATTCACCGCAATACCCATTAAATTACCAATATCTTTCTGCTCAGACCTGAATATGACAACACAGAAATTCATATGAAAACATAAAGGACCACGAATAGCCAAAAAAATCCTCAGCAATAGAAACAAAGCAGGAGACCTCACACTTGCAGACTTTAAACTTCTCCATTCTTTATATACGTCAGGGAAAAATGTAAACTAAGGGTCCACAGAATAATGTTAGCTTTCCTGACTCAGTGTTTTCAAATATTGACTATATCTCAATGCCTTTAAATGGGAAGTATATACTTCAACTGAACACAGAACCCACCCTCTATGTGGCTTTATGTTATGCAATTTTACACATTTGTGTAGTTTTTTTGGCACATAACAAGAAACTGGACTTATTCTCTTGCCTCCAAATGGTTTTATCCAAGGAAATTTTGTATAAAATATCAATTAATGGCTTTCATTGAATTGTGCTTTTAATTCTGTTCTAGGATCACATTGAAGGACATTGCTTAATCATCAGCTATTTCTGAGAAAATTGCCTATCTATCACTCAGTGACAATGGTAAAAAGAAAAGTATTTTTATTTATAAATGCTACTGAACAACAGCATTCTTAAGGTTTTAATAGTTTCTTTTCAAAAACTAATTTCATTACACAACGTACACATACTCAAATCTTCACATCGTATAACTTGAAAGGATACAATCTTTGTCAAATAAATATTTAAAAATAAAAATAAATGAAATAAAAAACTCAGTTATGCATTTTTAACTTTATATGTTATTTGCCTAAAAATTTTTCCATATTACTATGAAGTATAAGGACATATGAAACAGGTAGATGGAAGGAAAATATGACAGTGATAGTAGAATTAAATTAGGACATATTCACATTGCAATATTTCAGGAGTGTATCACCATTATGGACTGAAACGTTCTCCCCAAATGTGTAGGTTTAAGACTAACCCCAATGTGACTATGTGACGATAATATTGTAGGGAAGTAATTAAGTTATGACCATGGGGCCTTGATCCAATACTACTGGTGTCCTTATGAGACAAAAAAGTGTCTTAAGGAGAGCCCCTACACATCAGGTAGAAAAAGCCATGTGAAGACACGAGAGAACATGACAATATACAAGCAGGAAGAAAGGCCTCACCAGAAACCATTCCTACCAGCACTTGGATCTTGGACCTTCAGCCTCCAGAATTGTGAGAAAACAAACTTCTGTTTATGTAAGGCTCCCAGTCTGTGAGTACTTCTAGAGGATCCACGCAGTCAGTTATTAACATAACTTGCCTTTTGGTAAATAAATGGAAAGTAATTAAAACATAGTCAGGTAAAAACAATGCCTGATGTAAAAGTTAACCACACCTTGGTTGTATGTGTATATTTTCCATCACACACAAAAATTCAAACTTTAATGTTATCTGAATTTTAAACTGAAAAGACATTTTAATGAAGATTAAAGAACAAAAGGTAATGAGAAAAGGTGAGGGAATGGAACCTGAATATATAGCTATTTTTTTTCTTTCTTGTTGTCATCTCCAACACTACACCTTCCTATTGTTATTTTTTTGTCTCTGGAATGGAAAATATTTTACTTTGTGAACTCACTTTTTATTATGAATAAATAAATTTTATTTTCACTTAAAATACCACCAACGTGACAAAAGATTCAACATTAGAAGAGTTTGAGATAGCTTTTTCAAGTTAAAAATAGAAGAATGACACACAGAAACACAAAAACAAGTAATCTATATGAAGAGTGTAGTTAGTAATGTTATAGAACTCCTAGAAATACAACTAACATAATGGTTAAAGTGCTGTGATTAATATTTTGGGAAAGAAGCCATAGCTAGCTACATAGAAACTGATACATATGAAAGCCAAAGGTCATAGTAGCCAGTAAAAGTTTTCTTCCTGAGATCCGCTGATAGGGGGTTCCTTCATAAATCATAATTACATGTCTATAGCTACTGACATCACACTTCTGGAAGCATATTAGAATTAATTTTAATAGTAATTTAAATCTTAGTCAAAAAAATCACACCTAGGAGATTTGGAAATATATTTATTTGCATGAGAAAATGTTTAATCATTAACTGGAACAGATGCTGTTTTAGTTATATGGACTTTAGTCGAAAAAAGCAATGCACCAATATACCTGCATACCTATTTTTTGCACAATATATGAATGGTATCCGTGATATACATGAATGTCATCTAAATTAAAATACTTCTAATTAAATAATTTATTAGTTAATTCAACCTGATTTAGATGATTTAATAATTAATTCTCATTAATTAAATAATTGATAAAGCAGACACTCTCAGTTAGTCTTAGATACCTTTTTTGTATAGATATAGGTTAAAATCCGTCTCTAAACCTTGTCTGGGAGACCATTTGTTCTGAAGTGATTCAGTTGATGGATGGTACGGAATTGTCTTTCTAACTCTGCTCAGACTACCGGTTTCCAGTGTTTTTAGAATCAAGATAATATAGAGTGTGAACACGCGGACTAGACAGGTACTAGTGATTGAGAGACAGGTACTGGTCTGAGAAAGCTAAATGTGGAAAGAGGACTCTCTAAGGAATGAGAGTCAAAAGCCTCATGAATTTTGAGTTAGTAGAGAACAGGGATGTCTAGAGCATTTCAGATGTTAAAGTTTTTCATTTGGGTTCTTTTAGTTATTTTGAAGGACTATTGTAAAGTTCTTTTTTGTACTGTTCTTCTTTCTATAGAGCAGTACTTCACAATAAATTACATGGACAATTTTTATAAAGATTTCAGAGAATAATTATTGGTATTTCAAAAGTTGTTTCAAAGGTTATGGCTTTTACTAAAAAAAAATTGGAGGCTATAGAAAACAACACTAGCCTTGTAGAATTACAGCCGAAATTAAAAGAGATACTTAAAAACCAATTTTTGGCACATGACAGGAGCTCAGAATATTTCAGCTCCCTGGATCATAGAAAATACAGTACTGTGGACCTTCTAGAACTCACTACACTGGGAATATAAGAAGAGGTAGGGGAGTACAATATCTATCCACCAAAAGCATAAAGGCTTTCAAATAAATAATGAATAAATAATAAATGAATGATGAAAAAGGCAAAGGAGTATCGTTGGTGCTTAAGACAATTATTTTGAACAGAACAGAACCTCAGTGAGGAAAAGGTGAGGTGGACATAATGGCAGTCTTATTTATTTGACATTTTATCAAGTCACTAAATATAAGATGTTTTATAAAATGTAATGAAATCTTCTTTAATGGCTCAAGATGTGCAATAGACTTAAATATGTAAAATTAGGATCTTTAATAACACAACTTAAGTATTTTATAAAGTTCAAAATTAAATACAATTGTAACTAACCATGCCTGCTCTTATCGTCACTTACTCTAAAAGTACACACAGAGCAATGCAATAAAGGAGAGACTTGGTACACCTATTTTGCTCACAACATACGTCCTGAAATTGCTTTCTCAACACTTGATTTTTTTTCTCACACTTGATTTTGGGTTGATTCTGTCACTCAATCTATTTATAACTTGGTAGATATTTCATTCCACTTTACAACAATTCTGATTATGTATCCAGATACCAGGACTGACAATTACGTTTGCTAACTCATCCTAGAAAATGTGTGCATACCTCATTGTTGAATGTCACTAAAGTCACTTTCGAAGTACTTCCCCTGGGAAGCTATGCGGTGACACCAGCGTCTAGTTCTCCTGTCAAAAAAAAATTGGAACTCTTTTTCTGGAATGACCATCAGAGCTGTTGTCGGATTACTCATGATGTCCTGAATGTCATAAAAATGACTTCCTTTCAATATTTCCTTTATCTTTGGGGAAAGGAAAAAGTCACTGGGGACCAGATCAGGTGAGTAGGCTGGGTGTTCCAATACAGTTGTGTGTTTACTGGCTAAAAACTCCCTCACAGACAATGCTGTGTGAGCTGGTGCATTGTCATGATGCAAGAGCTCCTTTGGGGCCCTCTTTGCACAAACCTTTCTCATGCCATGATTTTCACTTAGGATTTTCTTAACTGTTTCTCTATTGATGTTCGTTTGGTCTGTTATGCTTCTCACAGTCAGCCGATGATTTTGACGCACAGGTTGACAAATTTTTGCAACGTTTCCGTCAGTTCTGCTCATTACTGGCTGTCCTGACCGCTCTTCATCAATGACTCTTTCTCTCCCCTCAAAAAAAAGTTTAATCAATTTGTACACTGCCATCTTCTTCATGGCATTATCACCGTAAACCTGGACTAACATGTCCCTGATTTCACTTCCACTCTTGCCAAGTTTGACAAGAAATTTTATGTTTATTTCTTACTTTAATTCAAACTTCGACACACTCACGACGACAGCTCGGATAGACATTCCAGAAAAAGAGTTCCAAAATTGCTCTGATGGATGGAGTAGGTTCTGGCATCGGTGCATAGCTTCCCAAGAGCAGTCCTTCAAAGGTGACAGTAGTGATATTCAGCATTGAGCTATGTTAGCACTTTTAAAATTATGAGTGCGCGAACCTAATTGTCAGGCCTTGTATGTCTAACCTTATGCTGGTACCATAATGTCTTGATTACTTTTGCTTTGCAGTAAATTTTGAAATAAGGAAATGTAAGTCCTTCAAGCATTGTTTCTCTTTCCAAGATTATTTTGGCTATCCTAAGTCCCTTAAGTTTCATACGAATTTCAGAATCAAT
>CAUYQG010136066.1:0-39864 GCA_963574415.1 Tarsius wallacei
ATGGTTTATTTAAATTCATCTATTACTATAACTACATTCAAAACAAATGAGTATTGCTTTTAATCTGTAGATTGCCTTGGATAGGATGGACATCTTAACAATGTTGATTCTTCCAACCCATGAGCATGGAATATTTTTCTACTTGTTTGTGTCATCTTTGATTTCTTTGAGCAGTGTTTTGTAGTTTTCATTGTAAAGGTCTTTCACTTCTCTGGTTAGGAAGATGCTGAGTTATTTAATTTTTTTGGGTGGCTATCGTGAATGGGATTGTGCTTTATATTTAGTTCTCTGCCTGTTTGTTGTTGGTGACGCTTCTTTTCAATCCCTCTCTCCTGCCCCTCAATATCACACCTCTCCCTGTCCCCTTAGGCATCCACTGGCCTGCCTTGTTTCATTATAGATTACTATTTCCTAGAGTTTTATATAAATGGGATCATATGATATGTAAGAGAGTACTATTTTAAAAGCCAAATGTGAAAGAAGATAGAAGTGTTTTAGCTGTAATGTATAAATTATATTGCAACATTTAAAAAAACTTTTTAACTAGATTTTTTTCTTCAATATCCAAAAACATTTATATACACAAGGTAAAAATATTTGAATAACTCAGAAAGGTGTTCAGTGAAAAGGAAGTTTCTCTTCCACTTCAGACCACCAGACCTCTAGTTTCTGTGACCACCTTCCAACAGGCAGCCATAATTACAAGTTTTTATATCCTTCTAGAAATAGTGTGGTTATATACAAGTGTCTTGATTCATCAACAAACTGAACATGCTGTATTTTCTGTTCTTCAGCTTACCTTTCTTTTCTGTTAACAGTAGATTTTGAGATTGTTCCATGAGAGTACATAGGGAGCACCTCACCCTTTAATGGCTACATAATAATCCATTATATGGATTTCTTTGTTCAGTCCTCCATCAGTGGACACTTGCATTATTTCTCACCACAACTCCTTGATTTCAGGCTAATGCCAGTAATGCTGCAGTGACCATCATTGTACATTTACCTGTGAGTACTCATGTAAATATATATATATATGTAGGTGAAATTTTTTTTTTTTTTTTGAGTTGGCGTCTCACTCTGTCGCCCAGGCTAGAGTGCAGTGGCATACTCAGGCGACCCCTTATGTTGACCTGCTGGGCTCCAGTGATCCTTCTGCCTCAGCCTTCCAAGTAGCCAGAACTACAGATGCAGGCTACCGTGCCTGGCTAATTTTTAAAAAATTTTTGTAGAGACAAGTTCTATGCCAAGTGGCCCGGGCTGGTCTCAAACCCGTGGGCTCAGACAATCCACTCACCTTGGCCTCCCAAAGTGCTGGGACTACAGGCTGAGCCACCGATCCTGGCCTAAAATTTCTAAAAGTGGAATAACTAGGCCAATTAATATCTTTTTAAAAGTTTGATAAATGGGCCATGTTCAGTGGTTCACACCTGTAATCCCAGCACTTTGGAGGGCTGAGGCAGGAGGATCGCTTGAGCCCAGGAGTTAAGAGACCAGCCTGGGCAACATAGTAAGACCTCGTCTCTACAAAAAATCAAAAAAGTAGCCACACATGGTGGTGTGCGCCTGTAGTTCCAGCTACCTGGGAGGCTGAGGTGAGAGCATCACCTGAGTTCAGCAGGGGAATGCTGTAGTGAGCCCTGATTGTGCCACTGCACTTCAGCCTGGGCAACAGAATGAGACCCTGACTCAAAAAAAATTTTTTTTAAAAATTATAAATAGAAGCAGATTGTCCTCCAAAGAGGTTGTGCTTATTTACGCTTCTACTGCCCTTGTATCACATGCTCTGAATAGATCTCACACCTTCACCTACAATGTGTGCTGTCAGCCTCTTTGATCTTTACAATCAGATTGATAACTTGGCATCTATTTCATTCACATTTCCTAATTATTAATATATGTGAGCATTTTTTCTATGTTTATAAACATTGGTCATTTTTGTAGTTATCTACCTGTATATAAAATAATACTTTAAATCCGTCATTTCCATGCTGCCAGAAAATTGTGATCAAGCCTTTGAATGCTGCCCTTGTATATATTGCTGGTCAGGACCTCAAAGGATGAGACAGAAACAAGCTGTCAGTTTATCTTTTCTTCCTTTAAAGAAATCCCCTGAGGATTCCCAGGGAGTCTAGTCAGAAAGCTGTGTTGTAGTATCCATGATCATGTATCTGACAGTTTTCTGGCTTGCAGAACTGCTTTTGCTATTGCTCTGTATTGAGGCTGAATTTCTCATAAATTAGAAGACTAATTATAGTGGAAATAAAAATAGTGTCTTCTTGGGAAGCATAGCCAAAGGAACACAGAAAATTAACTTTTCCAGTTCATAGCAGAATTCATATCTTGCCTACTAATTAAACTGCTCCATATGAAGGAAATATAGAAAAAACTGGAATGAATGGAGGAGAAGTGAAAGGAATAGTAATCATTATTGCCTTCAAAGCTGTGATGATTTATTTGGAAATGTTTATTAAGTATTGTAAGCTAGAGTAGCTTAGCTAGGAATGATAACTTGCACAATACAAAGAAGAGGAACGGTCCCTTTAGAAGCATTACTTTCAGGACGCTTTATAGTAGGCTGATGATCTGAACACTGGCTTGTCTTACTTTTTATTTTTATTTTTGGAGACAAGGTCTCTCTCTGTCCCTCACGCTGGAGTGCAGTGGCTCTATCATAGCTCAAGCAATCCTTTTGAGCTCAAGTGATCCTCTTGCCTCAGGCTTCTGAGTAGCTAGGATTACAGGCACATGCCATGACACCCCATCATTTTTTAGTAGTTTATGTGCGTGTGTGTGTGTAGAGGAATCTCACTGTGTTTCCTAGGCTGGTCACGAACTCTTGGCCTCCAAGTGATCTTCCTGCCTCAGCCTTTCAGAATTACAGACATGAGTCACCACACCTGGCCTGTCTCATTTTATTTTATTCAGCCTTTATTTATTTTTGTTTTGGAGTCTTATTCAGTCATCCAGGCTAAAGTGTAGTGGCACTGATCATTGCTCACCACAGCCTCAACATCCTGGACTCAGGAGATCTGCCTCAGTTTCCTGAGTAGCTGGGACTACAGGTGCATTCCAACATACCCTGCTTTTTTTTTTTATATAGCTGAGTTTTTGCTATGTGGCCTAGACTGGTCTTGAACTTCTGGGTTCAAGCATTCCTCCCGCCTCAGCCTCCCAGAGTGCTAGGATTACAGGCATGAGCCACCGTGCCTGGCATGTCTTATTTTAAAGTGTGACTGGGATCCTGCCTTGTCCTAGAGCCTGCAAGCACCAGTCTGGTGAATTTATGGTGTTTCTCTTTCTGATTGACAGGTGTAGTGGTGTTGAGCACTTTATTTTGGAAGTTATTGGACGCCTCCCTGACATGGAGATGGTGATCAATGTACGAGATTATCCGCAGGTTCCTAAATGGATGGAGCCTGCAATTCCCGTCTTCTCCTTCAGTAAAGTAAGTACAGGGATCTGGAAGGTGGTTTTCTAGGATATGAGCAGGAGATCATTGTCCTGAGATAGAGTCTGGTGGGTACTCATGAGGATGAGGCCTAAGGTCCAGGAATGAGTGTGTCTTTATGTTAGCTTCATAGTGCTTGAGCAGTAAGACTGAGGGGATGAGTTGAGAGCACATGTGGGTAAGAGTGGTTAAGAGGCGATAGAGGTAGGGATGGAGACTAGGGAGTGAGAGGCCAGAGGAATCTACAAGAAATTGAAGGTGGGGCTTGGAGAGCCTACAGAGCACGGGAGAAAAAGTCCAAGAAAGCTCACAGGCTTGAAATTAGAGAATATCTTTGTTCAAAAATGTTGAGCTCCTATGATGTACATATCAGCCATAGTGCTGGGTATCATCTGTCTCATCTGTCACAGTATCCAGGGGGCCCAGCATGCCTAAACAAGTAATTCTACATGGTTTGTGTCCAAGTAGTACATTGAGGGAATAGGCCTGGGAAAGCTGAGAGGGATATATGAGGGGTGATTTTTGAGACTTGTCACAGAGGACAGGAGGGGGTAGGATACCCTGTGGGCCTGGCAACCTTGGGACAGGGAATATGTTCTTAGTGCTCAGATTCATGTATATCATGTATTTCAGGAATGAACCTTGGTTCCTCAAAGACTAGGTATGAAAGCATTTGGGGGGTGGGGGTGGGAAAGCTAGAAGAGAGGGGTTGGAAGATGCTATGGGGTAAGAGTGAGTTGAGGAAAACCCCAGGGACTTGGGAAAAGGGACACCGTCTCTGATTTGGTTTTTCCAAAGCAGAGGGACTTTAATTCCCACTTTTTCTTTATCACAGTTTACTTTCTCTCTAGACTTGTTTATTTCCTGTGTTGCAAATAGGCTGAGGCCAAATTTGTGTTGCATTTCCCATGGTCTAGCCTCTTTTCTCAAAAGTGCTTGGTCCCATTGTTTGTCGTGAAATTCTCCCAGAAGAACAGATAGAGGCCCTCATGTAAGTCAGTAAGGACTTTGTGTTTGTTACTTATCTGTTGTTTCTGTGGGTAATAAAGTGTGACCATCAGTATGCTAACTTTTTCTGGTTTATATTCCCTCCTATTTTTTTTTAATCTGTGGCTCCTAGTTTCCAAGAAAGGGATTTTAGTCTGTCAACTTTACAGTTAATTGGACATCTTCCATTGAACAGCTATTATGCTCGAGGTGCTTGATGTATCACATCATTTTTTAAGTTATTCAAGAGAAGACAAATAGCATATTGCACATATATTTCCAGTGACTTGCAAAAGAAGCGGTAGAGTTAGGGGTTCATCAGTGGCCAGATTTTGAACAGAAGGAACGAAAAAGGAACAAGTGGTTTCAAGCTTTCTTCAAAATATGTGTGATAACACCCTTTCCCCCCATTCTGCCCATCCACACTTCTGACCCTGATCAATGAATAACCAAGAATTTATTGCCCAACCAGTGTACACTCAACAGTGCCACAGTGTTAGGTAACCCTAGCTGACACTTACTGAGTACTTATTATGTGCCAGACACTGCTCTAAGCTTTTTTTACATGCATTAATTAATTTATTATTCAAAATAATCCTTTTAGATAGGTCGTATTATTGGTAGGTATTATTATTTTCCCCAATACACAGATGAAATACTGAGGCATAAAAAGATTAAGTAACTAGCCTAGAGCTGTAAACAGGTGAGTCACTACCATCATAGCCCATATGATCCATCTTAAGAGCCCATACTAAACCATTGAATGCACTGTTATTTCCTGGCTTTTGCTCTCATAATACTCACTAGGAGCCAGGCACAATGGCTCAAGCCTGTAATCCCAGCACTTTGGGAGGCCAAGACGAAAGGATTGCCTGAGACCAGGGATTTGAGACCAGCGTGGGCAACTTGGCGAGATCTCAACTCTACAATAAACCAAAAAACTAGCCGGGTGTGGTAGTGCGCGCCTGTAGTTCCAGCTGCTTGGAAGGCTGAAGTGGAAGGATCACCTGAGCCCAGCAGGTCAAGGCTTCGGTGGTCGTGAGCGTGCCACTGTGCTCCAGCTTGGGCGGCAGAGTGAGAGTGAGACTCAGAGTCAAAAAAAAAAAAAAGAAAGACTCACTAGGAAATAGCTAAGAACTGACAAGACAGTGTAAATACCAAGTGAGAGTGCTCCATGATTATTCAGAATTGGGTGTATTAATTTCTTAAACTAAAAATCTTAAGCCGGGCTCGGTGGCTCAGCCTATAATCCCGCGCCTTTGGGAGGCTGAGGTGAGTGGATTGCCTGAGCCCGCGGGTTCGAGACCCGCCTGGGCAAGCAAGACCTTATCTCTACAATAAATCAAAAAATTAGCCGGGCGTGGTAGCGCGCGCCTGTAGTTCCAGCTCCTTGGAAGGCTGAGGCGGAAGGATCGCCGGAGCCCAGCGGGTCGAGGCTGCGGGGGCCGGGAGCGGCCCCTGCACTCCAGTCTGGGCGACGGAGTGAGACGCCAACTCAAAAAAAAAAAAAAAAGTTCAAATCATCATCCTAATTATTCACCTGAAGTCACTAAATAAACAACACAAACTAAACATAAAGTCAGTAGAAGAAAGGATATAACACAAATCAGAAAATATTTAAATACAACAAAGAATTGAAATAGGTAAAATCATTTGGTTGTCATTCAATTTGACAAAATTTTGGGTTGACTTGCCAAGTAAAAAAGTATCAAAAGGAACTTAAATAATTTAGTATGGATAATAGAGAGGGAATTACTACAGACATTAGAGCAATTGTAAGAGAATGATATAAACCTATATATGACAAACAAATTATGTAATGTAAGTGGACTCTGTCTTCGTCTGTTTGCACTGCTATAATAAAATCTGAAACCAGGTAATTTAAAAAGAATAATCACAGTTCTGGAGAGACTGAGATGTCCAAGATCAAGTCACTGGAAAATTTGTTGTCTGCTGATGGCAGCTGTCTCCGTCCAAGATGGTGCCCTGATGCTGCATGATGGTGCCCTGATGCTGTGTCTTCACAAGGCAAAAGATGGAAGGGCAAGTTAAAAAAAAAAGGATCAAACATTGCACGAAGTTTCTGTTATAAAAGCCTTAATCTCATTCACAAAAGAAGTCCTCCTCAATACCATAACTTTGGTAATTAAGTTACAACAACTAGATTTTGGAGAGGATACATTCAAACCATTGCAGATTTATTCCTAAAAGCTACAGACTACTAAAACTGACTCAAGAAGAAATAAAATATTGGAATGGACCTATAACAAGCAAAGAAATTGAATTAGTACTTTAAATATTTTTATCAAGAAATAGCCAAGTCCAGATGGTTTCACTGGTGAATTCTACCAAACATTTAAGAAAAATTAATACAAATTCTCCATGAACCCTTCCAGAAATTTGAAGAGAGAGGAACACTTCTCAACTCAATCTATAAGATTAGTGTTATTACAGTACCAAAAGCACACAAAGCAAGAACAAGAACAGAAGCTACAAATATAATTTTAAATATAGTCAAAAACACCTCAGCAAAATACTAGTACAATGAAATCAGGAACATGTTAATATGACTATTCACCACAGCTAAGTGAGATTTATTCCAATACTACGAGGTTAAGTTAACAACTATAAATCAATTAATGTCATATACCCTATCAATATAATAATGAACACAAAATCACCCCAATGGATGTAAAAACAACGCCCCCCCGACACACAAAATTCAATATCTCTTCATGATTAAAATAAACATCAACTAACTAAAAATCAGGGGAAAATGCCTCAACTTATTTTAGAATATCTATGGAAACCTGCAAGTAACATTCAGGTTAATGGTGAATTACTGAATGTGTTCTTGCCAACATGAGAAACAAAGAAGACTGTCCACTGTCTCTACTCACAAAATTCTACTGGATAATATAGCCAGGATCAAAGAAAATGAATAAAAATTTCCAGGTGGGAAGAGAATGATTAAAATGACCTCTATTCACAGATAGCATTAACCTTACATATATAAAATCATAAAGAATCTACTAAAAATTTTGAACCAATATAAAATGGTTCAAAATGTTATAAAGTGGTTCAAAATGATATAAAAATGGTCAATAAACACACCACACATGCTCAAGATTATTTAAATCACAGTGAGATACCATTTCACATTCATTAGGATGGCTATTATCAAAAAGGAGTTGAGCATCAAATGTTGGTGAGAATGTGAAGAAATGAGAACCTGCATAATTTGCTGATCAAAATGTAAATAAAATAATGCGGTCACTTTAGAAAACAGCATTTTCTCACAATACTAAAATTAGAGTAAGTTTATGGCTCAGAAATTTTACTCCTAGTTAACACTCAAGAGATGAAAACGTACAGACACACACATAAATTTGCAGAATTTAAGATCAATATAAAATTAATTGCATTTCTATATATTAGCTGGGAACAGAGTTGCAATGAAATTACAATCAATTACATTTATAACCACATGTAATAATCAAAATTATTAGAAATAAATGTAACCAAAAGTGCAAAACATGTGATCTGAAAATTTTAAGACATTGAAAATTTTAAATAAGGCCTAAATAGATGGCAAGATATTGTGTGTTCATGATCAGAACCCTTAATGATAATAAGGTGACAATACTTCTAACGTATCTGTGGATTCAATACATTCACTATAACATCCGAACTGACTTATTTATAGAAATTGACAAGCAGATTGTAAAATTTGTATGAAAATATAAAAAAAACTCAGAATAGCCAAATTATCTTGAAGACATATGAACAAAATTGGGGGATTCGCTTACACCAATTTCAAAATTCACTACAAAACTTCAGTAGTTAAGAGAGTGTGGTCCTGATATAAGTATAGATATATAGTTAAATGGAATGGAATTGCAATTCCAGAGGTCAACTAACATATTTATAGTTAATTGATCTTTCACAAGCATGCCAGGACAAATCAATGAGGAAACAGTCTTTTTGACCAATGGCTCTAGAACAAGTAAATATCTGTACAGATAAAAATAAGGAGGACTCCTGCCTCATAACATACACAAAAATTACTTCAAAATGGACCATTGACCTAAATGTAAGTCTAAAAATATATGTCTTTCAGAGGAAAATATAAGAGTAAATCTTCCTGACTTTGGACTAGACAAATCCTTCTTAGCTATTACACCAAAAGCACAAGTAACAAGGAAGTAGCAACATAAATAATAGATGAATTTGACATCACCAACAATAGTTTTGTGTTTCAAAGATGACCATCAAGCAAGTGAAAAGAAAAGATACAAAATGGAAGAAATGATTTGCAAATCATACATGAAGTGGCTTATGTCTATAATATACAAGAACTCTTACTCAATAATAGAAAGACATCTAACCCAAATAAAAATTGAAATGCATCTGAATAGACATTTTTTTTGAAAGAGGATATAAAAATGGTCAATTAACACACACACACACATGGTCAAGATTATTAAAATCGCAGTGAGATACCATTTCACATCCACTAGGATGGCTATAATCAAAAAGGTGTTGAGTATCAAATGTTGGTGAGAATGTGAAGAAATGAGAACCTGCATATTTTGCTGATCAAAGTGTAAATAAAATAATGTGGTCACTTTGTAAAACAGCATTTTCTCAAAATACTAAAATTAGAGTAAGTTTATGACTCAGAAATTTTACTCCTAGGTAACACCCAAGAGAGATGAAGACATATAGACACACACACACACACACACACACACACACAAATCCTGTACACAAGTCTTCAGAGATGCATTACTCATAATAGTCACAAAATGGAAACCACACAAAAGTCCATCTAACTGGTCAACTCATAAGTGAAATGTAGCATATATGTACAATATAATATTGGTAATACAAAGAAATGAGTACTGGTCCGTGTTACAGGATAAATAAACCTTAAAAATATGCTAAGTGAAGAAAGCCAGTCACAAAATACCATGTATTGTGTGATTTCATTTATTTGGAATGTTCAGAGCAGCAAATCTACAGAGACAGAAGAGAAAGTAACGCTTACCTAGGGTTGTGGGATTGGGATGAAATAGACAGTAACTGTTAGTGTGTTTCAGGTTTCCTTTCAAGGTGATAAAAAGTTCCAGAACTGTGGTGGTGATTAAACAGGTTTGCAGATATATTAAAAACCATTCAAGGATACACTTTAGCTGGTTGAATTGCATAGCATGCTAATATTCTATCTCAATAAAGAAGTTGCACATATTTTTAAGATTTTATAATAATATGCTCAAGATAATTACATTGTATTTACTCTACTTTATCCATGGACACCATTTGGACTGAAATTATTCTTTCTCCCTATGTTGAATGCAGTCTGAGAAATGATTGATTGCTGAAACTATAAAGTACATATTTTGATTTCATCCATCTCTGTTATCTAGCAGTTGTGGTCCTCAGATTTACTTTTCCTGATTCTGTAGATTTTCAACTTTAAATTAGCATCTTCTGCCTGTTTCATTAAAATTGTATCTCCTCAATGCTCTCTGGGATTTTGTTTTTTTTCAAATTCCTCACTTCCTCTGTTCCTCAAGTTATTTCTTTCTCTTTGTTTTTTTGTTTGTTTGTTTAATGTTTGGATATCCTTGCCTGCTTCTTCCAGGCTAACAATTTTGTGTTTTCAAATATCAGGCAAACAACAAACTATGTCCTCTAAAATTTTATCATTAGTAATTGAAAGTTTTATCATTAGTAGGCTACTTTTAGGCTAACTATACATGGATGTGTCTTTTTGGCTAAAGTTTCTACAAATGCAGAAAGGAAGAAGATTTTTATACTAGAATCCAATACCCACATTATCTCTTTCAATTATCTGCATACTAAAGTCTCAGTTTTTGTTTTGTTTTGTTTTAGATATTTATTTTTTAGTTGAATTACTGATGAAAAATTTTGTGATACTTTGAACATGACCACGGGAGAAGCACAGTTGAAGATTTTGTATTTACAAATTTTGTATTTTCAAATATCAGGCAAACAACAAACTATGTCCTTTAAAATTTTATCATTACTAGCTTATCACTTTTCAAAACAGTGTCGACCTTCAATTATATCAACCTTCAGTTAAACTCAGCTTTAAGTTTCATTTAATACTTTTCATCAAAGTTGGCCCGATGTCCTCTGAGAAAAAGATTTCTCCCAAGTTCTGCAGGGTAGATTTTGTTCCTTCTCTCTTGAAGTCCCTCCACATATGCTCCATAAAGTGTCTGTTCTCTTTCATCTACCAACAGTTTTGCATGATCTTACAGTCTTCATAAATGTAGTATAATCTTTCTTCTATTGGCATCATTCATCTCGTATTTTTATTTTTATTAGTTTAAATACATCTTGGTTTTTAAAAACAATTTAGGGATTTTAAAAATTTACAGACACCAAAATGTGTGCTTTGTCTATGATATTAACGCTCAAGTTTCTTGGATTTTTTTTCCCCTACTTAAGGGGAACAGTATATAATGATATCATTGTATTTATTTTTAAAATAGTCATGAGATTGAGATTATGATGTCACCCTGGTCGAAAATACAAGTTATCTTATAGAAAGCGCACTGTTACAGATGTCACAAGAAAGAAATTAAGTTGGGATAGATAATTTCATATATCAAGCTGCTCTGTAAATGGCAACCAGTTGATTCGGCTAAATCAGAATTCTAGAAACACCAATTAAGGAAAATTTTACCATGATTTGGCCTTAATCTTCACTTTCAAAGTGATATCTGAACAAGAAAATTATTACACTCCAGTTAGCATTTATTTCCGTAATCACAATTGCCTATTATGAAAGGATTTCAAGGGTGATGAACCAAGTCTTTTCTCAAATGTTTATCTTCCTTATGGAATTTCTACAGAAAATGTGAGGCCTTGAAAAAGAATAACTAAGAGCTTATTAATTGTGGACCAGAAGAGAGGCTTGTGCCTGTTATACATATGCTAGCATCATACCTGTTCTTGATAATTACTGAATGACAAAGATTTTTCACTGAAAAACAGAATCAGTAAATAGGTTAGATTTACTCCTGAGAAACGTTTGGAAACATTGTCCTAGGTAGGCCTCAAGGCCATCTGGGACTTCATTGCCAGTATACAGGTCCTCTTGAGGAATCTCTTGCAAATTCCATAGTGAAATTTTAAAAATAAACGGAAAAGATAGCCTGCCATTTATTTTAAATGGTTGTGCAGTGATATCACATAAAATTAGGAATTCATGTTGCAGTATCACATCCGATTGCATTTCATAAACAATATATTACTAATTATTAAAATGATCAATTTAACCCTAAAGTCTGTAATACAAATATCATAACATAAACAAGAAAATTGTAAAGTGTTTAGATGGGAGAATTGTATCTTGGTAGCAATCTGAAAAATTATGATACAATTTTATTCTACAGTTGACTAATAAGTAATTCATTATGATATCTTTTTTGAAAATAAGAAAATCTGAAGGTATGGAAGAGTAATGGTACATCTAAGTTTCTTTGCTTACTGTTATTGTTTTAAACCTAAAAACTAATTTAGCTTATTGAATTCAGATTTTCCCAGTATTATTTGATTATATACTCTCTCTTAAATTACTAAACTACAATATGGAAATAGAATCCAACATATACCACATACCACCAGGAACAAGCTGCCCTACACCCACTCCCTTTTTAATTTAATGCATTTTTCATTATGCTAAATGCAATAACAGTTTTCCATCCGTACCCTATAGTACGTTTGCAATGTTGTTCAACCATCCCATTATCTCATTATCTAGTTCCAGAACACTTTCATTACTACAAAAGAAAACCATGTTCCCGTGAAACAGTTCAGCATTCCCCATTTCCTCCTCCACCCAGCCCTAGGAAACCACTCATCTGCTTTCTGTTTCTGTAGATTTGGCTATTATGGATATTTCATATAAATGACATTATGCTGTATCTGTTTTTTGGTTGTTCTGTTTTTTTAAATATATTAGTGCAATCATTCACGTCTTCTGAAAAGTAGACAATAAGATAAAATTAGACGTACAAGAGGTTTGTCATAAAAATTTCCTCTGAATGGGGAAGAAAAGAACAGAGGACCAGGAGAGCCATCAGACTGAAGTGCAATTCTGACCTTTGTGAAGAACACAGGGAGCAGAAGAGTGTGGCTTAGGTAGAGTCTTGGACCGCATTTCATAGAACGTGTTGTCTATGTAGATGGGGAGTTCTCAGGCCAAACACCCACTGGAGGAGTCCTGCCTCTGGCAGTACCTCTGTGCTTCTTTCTAACTGCAATGGAAGAGAAGCACCATGCAAAAGAGTTCATCATAGCTTATGATAGCTGACAATACATTTCGATTAAACTGCTTCCTGATAATTACCATAAATATTCAGATAAAAGTGACTTACCACCAGGAGTCTTGAAGAAACCATATTATATTGCCCAGGAAACCAATATATTATAGAATATTCATCTCTAAAGCTAGCTTCCCACAACCAGGAATAATGTGCTTTTTTTTACTTGTATTAATTGAAACTAACAGGCTGAATGAAGGAAGCATCTTTTATATCAGATAATAATATTTGCCTTGCTTAATGTATGAGAAAGTATAAATGTAGAAGCAAATTGAATACTTCAATCATATATAATAACTATCTTTTTTATAAATGAAGGGTAAGGCTATAGTTAATGTATTGGTATTGGTGAGGGTATCGCTTTTTTCAAAAATGAGAAAACTGTGGATGTGCTCATTAAAATCTGGTTTTCAACCTTTTATTGTCAAAAGTGTTCAGGAGATATATTTTTACTTTGTGTCTACAACTGTCACAACCTTTTTGAAAGCACAAACAGTTACGTGGATAGTATAAGTTTAGAGGGAAAAGTCCAATTTGATGATACCTGAATACATGATACTACTGGCTTTCTTTGATTATATTTTGTTGTTATTTGAGCACAGTAGGTCATCTATTTTGTGGTTGACATCATTGTTTGTTTGTCCTGAACGTGCAGGCTTGTATTAGTGTCTTTTCTTTTTATCTTTAATAACCTTTTTAGATGCCCATTTATTCATATTTTCATATATGGAATCAGAATGCATTTTACTTGATTATGTCTTCAATTTAATAAAATAAAATGAACTTCTTGTGATGAAAAATGTGAAGAGTTTTGCTTAAATCAAGCAACTCTTATAGATTCTATTTTCCTTTTTTTTTTTGAGTTGGAGTCTCACTCTGTCGCCCAGACTAGAGTGCAGTGGCCACTCCCGGCCACCGCAGCCTCGACCTGCTGGGCTCCACGATCCTTCCGCCTCAGCCTTCCAAGTAGCTGGAACTACAGGCACACGCTACTACTACACCCGGCTAATTTTTTATTTATTGTAGAGATGAGGTCTCGCTTGCCCAGGCGGGTCTCGAACTCGCGGGCTCAGGCAATCCATTCACCTTAGCCTCCCAAAGGCGCGGGACTACAGGCTGAGCCACCAAGCCCGGCATAGATTCTATTTTCTAAGATGCTGATGAATTAGTTGCAGAGATGTTTTCTCTAGTGAATTCAGCATCATGTCCTGTGTCTTAGTCCATTTAAGTTGCTATAACCAAAATACCGTAGTCTGGGTGGCTTATAAACAACAGAAATTTATTTCTCACAGTTCTGGAGGCTGGAAGTTGAAAATCAAGATGCTGAAAGATTTAGTGTCTGGTGACAGCCGCTTTCGGGTTCACTGATGGCACCTTCTTGCTGTGTTCTCACATGGTGGAAAGAGTGAAAATATCTATAGGGTTCCTTTATAAGGGTAATAATTCCATTCATGAGGCTCTAATAACCTCCCAAAGACCCTACCTTAAAATACCATAATATTGGAGACAGATTGTAACATATGATTTTTGGGGGGACATAAGCATTCAGTCTAGAGCATAAAGGATCACACAAATTCTATTTTACTTTATATCCACCATATTTTCCTTAGTTGGCTATGCAAGGGCTAAGTTGCTAGAGAGAACAACCCATTTTAAAAGTACTTTCAGTTCTTTAGTAGCCAAAATTTAAAGGTTAAACCACATTGCAGAATGTATATTTTCCAAAAAAATGAAATCAATTTGTATTTTATTTTTTCTTTTAACACAGTGACCATGTGAAGTGAAATTTGTCATTCCTAGAGGCATTGATGTATAATCATAAAAACCATATTATTGCTTTAAAAATTCATCTGTTATAAATTTCAACATTACATCATTTTATATTGGTACTAATTTGTCAAAAATCATCCTGGCTGATACATCTCAATAGGACTACGGGAGCTATCTATCAAGTAAGTGTCATAAATCAGTGAAAATGAGTGGGTTTGACACACATTTCAAATCTTTGTAATGGGGAACGGAAGAGACTGCTGTCTGTTTCAGAGAAGTTTGTCCATCAAATGTGTCCTTACCTAACTCAAATTCCTAGCTCATATACTCAGCACTGTACTAGAGATTTTTAATAAATCACTAAAATTTTTAAATTTAGAAAGAATATGATTTTTTTTTTTTTGCATGTTGGTTTATGTACCAGATGACAAACTTTGATGGGTGGATGATATAGTAAATTAATGATCAGAAAATGAGTGTCTGTTTAATCAAGGATTACTTAATTTTATTTCCCAAAAAAATCCAATACGTCACCTAAAGAGACAGATGTAGAAGTGAAAAATAATTATTATTTGTAATATAATAGAGATTTTCTACATTATAAAATTTTTAGTAGAGTCTCAATTGATGATATCAACTAAGTTTTTTCAATGGATAATATTAAATGCTTACAAGTTTCCTTTTACCTGCTAGTAAGCAAAGAGAGAGATTCCAAACCCTTTAACCACCTGGAGCATGGAGCTAGTGGAAATTCTACAGTAAAATGAAGTTTCATTATGAGCAAAATAAAATTTTTTAAAATTGCAGTAAAGGAATTAAATATTTACATTTTACTTCTCCTTCAGATTGGTTCTATATAAATTTATATTTATCCATGATTGCATTACCAAGGCTTTAAATATTTTGTTCGGCAAAAAAATTTGTTTGATTAAATAATATATTATTGATTTTAATACAATTTCTCCTGCTTAATTTTTTTGCCAATGTTCTTAAACAAATGAAGACAAATACTTAAAATCAAATATGATTGAAAAAGTAGGATAATAAAATATGCAATAAAATATCCTGGTTTTCCTTTTTTTAATTTTTTCATTTGCACAGTGGAGAGGGAAATCACCTGTATTTTATTGTAGACATTGAAAGAATTTTCTAGAAAATAAAACTTATTCTAAAGTATTAGTTTAGGTATTGCTATTAGTTATTGAAGATATTTATTATAATGCTTCCACTCATTTAATTAGCAAAAACTGAGCAGAAAATAATCCAGATCTGACTTTTGCATTGAAATATGTAAGATAAATGAAGTTTATTAATTTGACAAATTTCATACTCTCTGAAATCTCCACCAAAATTACTCAGACAAGAAAAAAGGATCAAATGAAATATAAATAGGAATAATGTTTCTCTACTATTCCAGTAAGGTATGCATGCACACACACACAAGGGACATATGATTTTTAATCAAAAGTGATAGGTAAAAGTTGGCATTGCTGGGAGCAAAATGCATTTGAAAGCTATGGTCATGCTGTTAAAAGAAGAGAAAGCCAACTTTCAGAATGAAGCTGTTAGTAAAACCTTATCTTTCACTACCGCTTCAATTATATTTTTAACTGAATTTTTATAGCAAAAGTAAATAAATAGTAATTTCTAATATGTTTCTATGTCTCAAGCACTGGTTTGTAATAAAACATGAATGGAATATTTTAATAGTCAACAAATAAACGTCCAAAAATATTACCAATATTTAGAACTAAATATACTTTAGTATGAACATTTACAAAGAAAAAGACAGAGCTAGACCAACTGGGGACAAGTGAGAGAGAGAGAATACTTGATGAGCAATAATTTTGTTTCTGAACATTGGATTTAGAAAGTGAAAATTTGGTAGTAATGAGAAGACACAAATTATCTGCTTCTCCGGCCACAATCCTGCATTACAAGTTTCTAATCATAATGGATCAGATGAGGTAAAAATAGAGAAAACAGAGATGATGAGAATTAGAGGGTAGCTGGTGAGCTAGATAAAGAGAAAGACAACTTTATGACATTTTCAACATTATATTACTTAGAATCAGATAGCTGACAGACATATAAACTAGAAAACTAGCAAACAAAAACCCAAGAAGCACAAATACAAAATTAATAAACAACTAGATTTTTATTATATTTGTAATATAATCAAATAATGGTTTTCTACATTGTTACATTTTTAGGAGAGTCTCAATTGATATCAACTATCTCAAGAGGAATGCTGCATATGTTTCTCCAATGAATAATGTTAAATGCTTACAAGTTTTCTTATTTTGGGATGCAAAAGTCACTTTTTAAATAAGACAGCATTACTAAAAATATCAACTGCTTAGATATTGTATTGTGCTTTAGAGCAAAAATAAACTAAGAAATAAACTTATAAATTCAAAAATCCCTAGATCGGAATCAAACACAAATCTCTAACTTATAGTTATTAGTTATGAAAGTAATGTACATTCTATTTGTTGTTTTTAGTGCTCTTACAATAAGAGTTTATGTTGTAGACTGGAAGCTCAGAGGTCAAATTAAAATCTTACAAAATTTCCATTTAATAATACCTAGCATACTGTTACAAAAAATTAGATGTGTCAATGTCTTTACATCCAAGTAAATGATTGCATTACAGATCAAATGTTATGCATCATATTAAGTTTCATGAACTTTTGAGAAAGAGAGTTTCTGAACAAAACAGCAGAGTCATTTAATTTTACAAAAATGAGCAGAAGGAAAGGATAGAATAAAGTGCATAGAAATAGCTGACTCCCACCTTTTGCAGAGAGAGTCAATAGGTAATGCCAACAGTTGCTAAATTAAGAAAAAATTGTGGTGGCGTAAATATGGTTAAGAAGCATGGATGGAACCATCAAAGTCCCCTCATCAGAAACAGTTGAAGATGGTTGTTTCTTCAGAGTAGGTCAAGGTGTCTGTCACATTTTACTAGCTGTATTGCAATACCATCTACTTTTGGCAACTTGCATGTAGTTTTAAAAAATGTAATCTAAAAAACAAGTCAATAACGAAACTAAAAAAATAAAATATACTGCCAGTGCATTTCTGAGATACAGAAATAAGTGAGGCAGGCATAGGTAGCATATTTTAGAAGTAGTTAAGCAACTTCCCTTAGGCGGGTCTAAGTTAAAACAGAGTAAGTGTTTAAACATCTTTTGTTTTTGAGTTGGAGTCTCACTCTGTCACCCAGGCTGGACTGCAGTGGCACATTCACAGTCACCCCAATGTCAACCCGCTGGGCTCCAGCGATCCTTTCACCTCAGCCTTCCGAGTAGCCAGAACCACAGGCATGCGTCACCATGCCTGGCTAATCTTTTGATTTATTGTAGAGACGAGGTGTCGCCAAGTTGCCCGGGCTGGTGTCGAACCCGTGGGCTCAAGCAATCCCCTCACCTCCAACTCCCAAATTGCTGGGATTATAGGCTTAGCCACGAATCCTGGCCTAAGCTTCTTTCTTATTTGTTAACTACCTTCACCCAATTAACCAAGTATATCAGACCTGACCACCTTACAGGTTGGAATGTGGTACCACCAGTGCAGTAAGTAAATGAAAAAAAAAATTCAAAACACAGACATAATGCTCTAAGAAAAACCCAAATCTAGTTAGGCAATAACTTTAACAATTTAGAAGGTCCTTGCGACCTTAAAGTTTGAGAGATGGTAATCAAAACTTGTAACCAGGTTCTTGCAGGTCACCTGTCTTAGCTCATGGTTAGCTTAATCATTGTTATAAAAGTATATAAAATTTCTTGTCAATGACAAACAAGTGCCCTCTCTGAAGGGACCCCTGCTCTGCCTTGAACAAGCCTCTTCTCGTTCTAATAAATTCTGGTTTGAACTATACTTTGGACTCACTCTGAAATTATTATCTGTGGTGAAGTCAAAGAACCCAGAGAACAACACACCTCACATCGCCTGGCATCAGTAAGGATACCTTATGTAGCTGTGAACTAAAACCGATTAGATTTTAGGTAGAAAACCTAATATTGTCTAATTATAATATATTTAAAGAAATATAAGTAAATACTGTACTTTTAATACAGTACAAGTCACCAATGATATAAAGGTGACGTTTAGTAAAGAAAATAAAATATAGGTACAGAGGTCACATTTAAAATTTTTGCAAGTTATGAGACATAATTTTTCAAAAGGCTTCTGAGGTATTAATTTTGTGTAGTAAGAAATTAGCAAAGGCAGGGAGAGGAAGGTTTGGAGGCAACATTAAGATGAAGCATGGTTATTAAGACTACTTATGTCAGAATAAAACGTTTAAGATATGTTTTTCCTAGGAAGTGATGTATAATTATCAACTGTATTTAAAATGAAGGTGCATCTGATTAGATTTGAATTATAGGAGATAACTGTTGTTGCCATATGGTGAATAAACCGAATACAATCAGGCAATTAATAAGCCTTTGAAATTGATAAGGAGAAAAAAGAATGTGAGTTGTAGACAGTGAAAGTGAAGAGTGGATCAGGAAGCCAGGATGGATCGAAATTGAAAAGGTAGAAATTAAGGACTTAGATACTGACTAGCTGTGGTATACGAGAAAGAGAAAATAAGAATTGAAAGTTTCCATTTTGGAAATTATAGAGAGGTTAACATCAATTTATTTATTTATTTTAATGTTTTATTTTAAAGATGTAGGGCACAACTCAGAATTAGGTATACAAGTGGTCGTTGTACAGGTAAAGTTGGGGCCTCCCTTGGGTCCCCACTTTGCTTGGTGTGAGATCAGGTACCCTTACTGAAGAAGTGAGCCACCCTGCCCCCAAACCCTGGCAGTATCCTGCTACAACCAATCCCTTTCTTATAGTATATTAAGGTGAATGTTCAGGGTCTGCTTATGAATGAGAACATATGGCACTCTGTTCTTTGTTTCTGTGATAGATCACTGAGTATTATAGACTCTAAATCTATCCAAGCTGCTGCAAAGTCCATATGTTTGTCCTTATTTATGGCTGCATAATATTCCATCATGTATATGTATTACATTTTTTTAATCCACTCAGTTTTGATGGACAGCACGGTTGGTTCCATGTTTTTGCTACTGTGAATAGTGCTGCAATAAACACGCATGTGCAGGTATCTTTTTGTAGAATGATTTGAGTTCCTCTGGGTATATTCCCAGTAGGTGGATTGCTGGATCATATGGAAGGTCAGTGTCTATTTCTTTTAGAAATTGCTACACACAGGTTGAACTAGTTTGCATTCTCACCAGCAGTGTAGAATCCAGCATCCCTTCTTGAAAAAAAACTTTCGAACGCCTAAGCATACAAGGAACATCCCTCAAAATAGTAAGTACCATCTACGATAAACCTACAGGCAGCGTATTGCTAAATGGACAGAAACTGGAAGTATTTCCCCTGAAAACAAGAACAAGGCAAGACTGCCCACTCCTGTTCAAACCCTCCTGTTGGAAATCCTAGCTAGAACAATTAGACAAGAGAAGAAAATCAGGGATAAGAGGAAGCTAAATTATCCCTCCTTGTTGACGATATGATCCTGTACCTTGAAAATCCAAGAGAATCTGTCAAAAATCTCCTTTCACTGATCAAGGACTTTGGCAGTCTCAGGGTACAAAATAAATGTGCAAAAGACAGTCTCATTCTTATACACCAACAACAAACAGGCAGAGAACCAAATAAAAAGCACAATTCTATTCACAATAATCATACAAAAATATAAATTACCTTGGCATCTTCCTAACCAGAGAAGTGAAAGACCTTTACAATGAAAACTACAAAACACTGCTCAAAGAAATCCAAGAAGACACAAACAAATGGGAAAATAGTCCATGCTTGTGGATAGGAAGAAGCAACATTGTTAAGATGTCCATCCTACCAAAGGCAATCTACAGAATCAATGCAATACCCATTAAATTACCAACATCAATTTACTAAAGAAAAGAAGCTAAATTTCAAATATGAGAACACAATTTTATATAAAATTCAAGCAAGTAAACCTACAATATACATTGTTTCAAATGCAATTTTAGACATAGGTATAGTATTGTTATTCTATAAGGGATGGTAGTTCTTGTTTATTTGTACTAATTAGATTTCAAAATCGGGCCACATAAATTATCACGAATTAATTCATCAAAGATGGTGCACATAGAGGATGACTTTGGTTAGTGATTATGGGATTATGAGAGACATATTAACACACTCAATAATAATCAAAGAAGCTTTGAATTCTTCCTAAGGCAGATTGAATTACTTCAGTCAAATAAATTATCATGAATGAGATACACCATAGCATAAAAGAATGCATATTTATTATACATGAAAATGTAAGAGGGAAAATATTATATATTCAAATGATAAGATTAGATTGGTTTTTGCCATATGGTTATACATTTTTCATTATTTAAAGTTTTTTTGATGGATAATTTAAAAAGTTAGTGTCATGGTTTACAGCATGAAACCTATCTTTAATTCAAAGATGCATAATTATAAGGATTGATTAATTACTGGCATGTGGCCATTTTTACAACTTTTGTTGTGTATGCATATTTTGCTTCATATTTGTTGAAAAATCTTGTGATTATAATTAGGAACATTTTGTTAACTTATTTATGTAATTAAATGTAAGGTTTGCGTGGGTACTGTCAGGCTTGGATTTTTAAATAAATGAAAAATTAAAGCCCCATAAGTAGCAACACATAGCTAATGTAATATTTATCAGATTAGGAAGCTCTTGAAAGGAGACTGAAGTTATATTGCCTTCTTTTTTTCTATAGCAAATAAACACATTTTCTTAAGAGAAAATTCTGTTGAAAAAAAAATGCTCGACATAGTCATTTTAGAGATAAAACTGTTATAATACCTCAAAGTACACACCTGATGCCTAGTGCTAGACATGAATTGGAAGAGTGCATTAGCTATGAGGAGCATTGGAAATCAAAGTCATAATGTCTGATGGGAGGTTCACATTAATTTTCGAAGCATCCAATTTGGGAAGGTGGGGGTATAAAGAAAGACGGTGATCTTATTGCCAAAAAACAAATGAATGAGAACTGCTTGGACATTTAGACAAATAGATAACAGATTATTCTATCAGATGTGCACTTGTAAATAAATTCTTGTAATTTGTACTTTGCTGTCTTGGTATAAAAATAAACGCCATCTTGTGTATTCTGTTTTATATTTTCAGTGATGCTCATACAATCAGTTTAAATAACAAAACTGCTTTTTCTTAGGTTATAAAAAGGTAAACCTCATTTGTTCCTTGTTTTAGGTAAGGTTAAAAATAAATGTTTATGGCTGGGTATAGTGGGTCACACCTGTGTAATCCCAGCACTTTGGGAGGAAGCAATAAGATTGCTTGAGTCCAGGAGTTCAAGACCAACCTAAGCACCATAGCAAGACATTGTCTCTTAAAATAAATAAATAAATAAATAAATAAATAAATAAATAAATAAAACAATCTGGGCACAGTGGTGTATGCCTGTAGTTTCTGGCTGAGGCAAGAAAATCCTTTGAGCCTGAGATGTCAGTGAGCTATGATCATGCCACTACACTCCAGCTTGGACAAAATAAATAAAGAAATATATACATTTTTATAAGGTTCAAAACCAATGATATCTTGAGAAAAACATTTAAAGGTTTGGGATTACAGTGGTGATTTAAAATTTTCAAAGCTCTTGCAGAGATGAATGGAGATAACAGAGACAGCTCTTTTAGAAAAATGCTCTAAGAAATGCTCCTGCCTCAAACTGTTGCATTAGCTTCTTGGCACCATCTTTGAGAAAAGATGTTCTAACTTCTTTTAGTAGGCTAGTGACTTCCAAAGGTGATATTAGAGAATTATAGGTAGGCAAATGTTTATTATAAAAATAAATAGTTAATAAAACTATTTGGCAGACAATATTTTCAATTATTTTATAAGGTAAATGTATATATTTTACAGTTAAATTTTATTATCCTTTAGATTTCAAGATATAGACAACATGAATTTCTGATCTTTTACAATTAATATTTCTGGAAATTTTACACTAATATTAGTATTTAAATATTTTTATTGTACAAAAGAATGTCTCTTTATGACTATCTAAAAGTATTATGATAGGTGATAATTTCACTAGAATATATTCTTTGTATTTTTTCTCATATGTGCTTTTGATTTATGGATACACCATAAAGACATTTGTATTATTAATTATTTTTAACATAAAAATCATGAGAAACATTTAAAATAGAATGTTAGAATATGAGAGTTCACAGATCATTACAAGTCAATATAATCTTTAAATGTTTATGCATGGTTAGAATGATGAAAATGTATGTGGAAACTCTAATTACACAAAAATATGTAATTTGAAAATTGTTTAAATCCAAATAAGATAAAGAGGGAAAGTAATTGAAATATTATAATGACTTTTAGCTAATGCACAAGTCTTAAGAAAAGTAATGATCCACATTAAATTACAGTCTTAGTTATAAATATCACAAATGGCAGCTAAAGAAGACAAATTTCATTGTATATTTATCATATATGTACTATTTAATATTATAGAAGCACAAAAGTTTACTTCTAACTCTTATATGTTATAGATTTATTATATAATGTAAAGTATATGCAGCTACCTTTTAAAAGACAACAAATATTAAATTATAAAAAATAACTTTTCTTTATACACCATTCGTTTTAGTTTAAATAATTGATTTCAAATAATTACAGACATTATGATCAGCAAAACTTTCTGGGCTGGTAAATGCTGCTGTTTATTATTGGCAGGGAAATGTCATATTTTATAGAGACAGGAAAATCTGTCCGCACATATAATTACTTGGCATTGCATGTGACAATAATTCTGTCAATTTTAATGTATATTTTATGTTTCAGTTTTCAAGTAATATTTAATTTCATTTATTTATTTATAAATTTTATTTTATTTTAAAGATGTGGGGTACAATTCAGGATTAGATAGATAAGTGGCCATCGTACAAGTAAAGTTTGGGCCTCCCTTTGGTCCCCACTTGGCCTGGTTTGACATAGGTACCCTTATTGATGTGCTCTCCCCTTTCCCTGGCAATGTCCCACTACTGACAATTACTTTCTCATAGTATTATGTTTAAAGTTCAGGTCTGCTTATGAGTGAGAACATGTGGTACTTGGTTTATTGTTTCTGTGATAGATCATTGAGTATCACAGACTCTAAATTCGTTCGAGTTGCTGCAAAGTCCGTAGTGTTGTCCTGCTTTACGGCTGCATAATACTCTGCTGTGTATATGTACCGCTTTCTTTTAACCCAATATACTTCTGATGCTGGGCACAGTTGGTTCCATGTTTTTGCTGTTGTGAATAATCCTGTGAAAACCTGCATGTACAGGTATCTTTTTCATAGAATGACTTGAGTGCCTCTGGGTATATTCCCAGAAGGGAGATTTCAGAGTCATATGGAAGGTCAATTTTTAGATCTTTTAGCAATCACCATACTTTTTACACAGAGGTTGTACTAATTTACACTCCTACCAACAGTGTAGAAGCAATCCCTTTTCTCCACATCCTTACCAGCATCTGTTGTTTTTGAGTTATTGATGATGACCATCTTGACTGGAGTTAGGTGGCATCTCAGTGTGGTTTTGATTTGCGTTTCTCTGATGATTAGTGAGGCGGAACATTTTTTTCATGTAACTGTTGACTGCTCATATGCCTTCTTCTGAGAGGTATCCATTCGTATTTTTTGCCCACTTTTTAATGGGGCTGCTTGATTTTTTTCCTTTCTGCACATTTGAGTTCCTTGCAGATCTTGGATGTTAGACCTTTGTCAGATATATAGTTGGCAATTTTTTTTCCCCATTCTGTGGTCTGTCTCCCTGCTCTCTTGATGGTTTCCTTTGCTTTGCAGAAGTTTTTAGTTTGATGAGGTCCCACTTGTCTATCTTATCTCTTATGGCATGGGCTTTTGTAGTTTTGATCAGGAATTGGTTGCCTATTTCAATTTCCTTAAGGGTGTTTCCTGGGTCTTCTAAGATTTTCATAGTTGGAGGTTTTACTTGTAGACCTTTGATCCATTTAGAGTTGATTTTTTTGTGTATGGAGATAAGCAGGGGTCCTGTTTCATTCTTCTGCATGTGGTCAGTCAGTTTTCCTTTCCCCAGTGGTTGTTGCTAGAGGCTTTCTTGAACAAATGTATAGTGCTGAGTGATAAACACTATTCTAAGAGCTTTACAAATATTATTTATTTAATCTTCATAACAACACCATGAAGTTGTCCCCATTCTTATCTCTACTTAAGTGCACTGAAAGGACAAACAGCTCATTCAAGCTAGTAACAGAAATTGAAACCAGAGGATCTGAATCCAGACCAAGGGTGGTCTTCAATCTAGTTCTTCTCTTAATAGGCATTGATCATTGTGTATTGACATGTAATGAGAGATTAGTGCTTTGCATCATCACCTACAGGTAGAGTAAGTATTTGTTCTACCCACTTTTTCTCTACCCACTCAGCCTTGTCAAGACTTGCACTGCACACAAAACACAGTTTACATTGCATAAATGGGAGCTGGGGGGTGGCCTTCAAAGTGAAATGCAGTGGGCTCAATGGAGTTGCTTTGAAAAATCATATTTCTTTATTAGGGCTAAATAAACAAGGAATGTACAGGGAAAGAGAATACAAGTGTATTAATACAGATTTAATGCCATCATGGAAATAGAATGCAGAATACTAACTAAGCCTTTTAAAATTATTATTTTTTAGTCATAGAAACTTTAGCCTCTTAATCTCTGCATAGGCTTTTCACAATATTTTCTATGATTTTATGACTTCAAGTATTGTGTGCACATATATAATTTTTTCAAATAAAATAAACCTGGAAACCTAGCAAACTTGCCTCTGATTTCCCATTTACTTCTGCATCTCTGTAGTATTGTGACTTTGTTATCAACACCAGCAACCTTCTTCTCTTACGTGCAATCTTCTAATTGTTCTTTAACTGTTTCATTGCCTATCTTTCATTTTTAAGATTCGACTTTTCCTCTTACCACCTTCCTTATTTTTCCCCGCCTGGGTCACAGAACTAGATTGACTTGCCCCTATGGATGTCATCATCAGTCTGTGTTTTCTGTGAAGCAAGTCCGTATCTTCAGAGGACTCGCCTTTGTCCTGCTCAGGAGGGAAATGCTATCTGAGTTCTGGAAATCCCAGGCAACGTAAGCCAGAGGGGCCACCGTTCAGAATGTGGCCTCTCTCTGGAGCCCTGGTGTTTGCAATGCACATTATCCATGTGCCCTCTCCAGCTAAGTGCCACCAGACTCCATGGAGTCTCTCATCGTCAACCTGGTCCTGTGGGCTGCGAGACTCTAATGAATCCTTTTATAATAATTCTACATTAAATTAGTTTACATAATGTCGTTCATTTTTTAAAACCTGTGACGAATACACCTTTTTTTTTCTTTTCTTGGTAGTGTCTAAGCTCTAAGGAACACTCCTTTTTCCTTATTTTTTTTTTCTCTGTTTGATGATGGAGGTCTTGCATAGGTGAATTACGAGTGTCAGATAACTTTTCAGCTCTCATTGTGGACACATTTTTGTTTTTGTTGCTGTTGTAGTTCATTATCACTACTGCCAATGCTCCTTCCCCCACTGGTCAGAGCCCCTCATCCTTTAACTTGTACCCAGCCACCTCTCTACTGATATTAATAAGACCCTGGTGGGTAACATTGTAACTTCTAAAGAAACCAACACGTAAGTGTCTGTTTGTTTTGTTCAGTGAGAGAACACAAGCTTTAAGCTTCCACTTGAAGAAAATTCATACAGGTGAAGCACTGTTCTTCAATGTGTACTTTGGTCTCTTGCAAGGAATACCTGTCTGTATTGCCTAGGGATGTGTAGCCCCAGCAGCCAAATTTGTTTTTAAATTCTCTCATCCTAGCCCACCCAGTGATCACTGGACCAGTGGAATATATCTGAGGTACGAATACAATTCAATAGGCATTCCAGAAGTCACTGAAAAGTGCAGCATGAAAATCTTTACCCCTACCTTTGCTTGTCTCTTGCCTTGGAACATTGTATAAAAAAAGAGTGAAAGATATGTGTACGTACCAAATAATGAACGGAAAGGAGGAGAACATAATTTAGTTGTGGGCTAAGAGTAAACCCAAATTTTAAAGTAACAGAGACAATGATTTAGAAAATGCTACGGAATGCATGAGCTATATAGACGATAAGCAAAGGAAAATGGTTTCAAACAGAGGAGAACTGATAGGAAGCAATGGTTGAATCTCACTTATGAAACAACTCTATTACAAACACCCAATAACGCCTCTCCTGGGGATTCCTCAAATGTGCAGCATTCGACTTTCATGTCACTGAGATAGGCCACAAGATGGTTTCAAGTTCAGGTTCAGCTTGTTTTCACCTACTGAATTGCTTTTGGCCTTGTTCAGTTCACACACATGCATTCGCTTATCCTTAAATTCTGAGTTAGTATCTCGCTCTATGAATTCACTAGCAATGTTGTAATAGAAACTCATGAATTGTGGACCACAGTAGGGCTAGCCTGAACACAGACACACACACACACACACACACACACACACACACACACACACACACACACATACACACACACACACACACGCGGGCGTGCGCGCACGCACACGCATACACACACACACACACCTGAGATAAATGTATGCCCCCGTACATATGTATTATTTTTCTCATTTCTAAATTGCTCTCCCTTGTGAGCAATTTAAAGCAAAAGATAAATTAATTTGTTGCCACAGGTCTATACATACAGTCCTGGTGGTTTCCTCTCTATCTCCCATGTAGCACTTTTCTTTCTTTGGTTGAGAAACACTTTTGGTCTCTAATGACAGCTCTTTAGATATCGAAGGCATGGCTGTATATTTAAATTTAAAAACCCTAGAAACACATTTTATTCATTAGACATAAAAATTATCTCAAGTATCTTTATATATTTTTTTCCTCTCTGGTTAAACTGAACTTATGCCTTAAGTACCAAAATTGAGAATTCAAGTTGATCCCCTGGAAAAGGCACTTGGGTTCCCCAGGAGGCAGACTAATTTGAGCTACTGCAACTCTGGAAAGACAGCCTCTGCATTTCTCCTTGACCCCTAAGCCAGCCACCGAATCCTGCCTGTGGCTATATTAGAGCACTTATGGAGGACAGAATGAGAAAAGGCAGTGCTGCATATTTCAGAATTCAGCTTGTTCTTAGACAAGCTTCCTCTCCTTCCCAGCAAGCAGCTGGAAATATCCTTTAAAATGGTAAATTCTATATGAAGAAATCACTTTTATTTACACGTGAAATTCTTATGAAATGTGTGTATATGCATATTGGCTATGCCTCAAATGATCTGCGATTTTATAAAGTTGGAAAATCACCTGCTTAAAATTAGAGAAGTGTAGGAGGAATGGATATGCATTTTTTAAAGCAGATTGAGTTACATTGATATCATAATTTGACAGAATAAGCCTAATCACTAAGGAAAACTACTTTCTTTTTGGAAAACGTCATAGGCCAATGCTTATCATCTATTTTCCTTGTTAAATGATTGTATGGGGTGTATAAATAGGAGTATGTTCCCCCACTAGTGCTAAATATGCTTTATTTTTATGACACATTGAGATAATTTCCTCATGTCAGCTCTTATTTGATTTTTGCCTTTCCTAAGAAAATTTTGTAAAAGTGTAAGTTAAAATAAAAACATAGAACTAAAGATAGAACTTGTAGCATAATTTCAAAACTTTATGTGGTTTCATATATTTTGTACTGAAAAACACTGAGTTGGGAATTGACCTTTACCTAAATTACTATATGGAATATGATAAAGTACAAATCTAACAAAAAAATCCCACACAATTTAAAGAGTAATTAGAGTTATTTCAAGTAATCAATTGCACAAAATTAATGAAATGCCTGATTTAAATTGATTTCAATGGTAACATTTAATAAACGAAATATATTTTTAAATTTGACCAAATTAGCTGAAGTAATATAAAATGAAATAAACATATTAAAAACTATTTTTTAAAAATTTAAACAATATCTCTAAATAAAGCAAAATATTAAAAAAAATTAAATTCTCTTAATTGACTATTTCACATGGTCCAAAAAAACTAAGTGTTAATTTTAATAGCTAGCGAATATTTCTTACTTCATTTATATAGCCTAGTCTCTGATCTTTAAATGAAAAATTGGCAGAGTGGCACATGTATATCACTCACTTTGACCAACATATTGTAAATTATCATGCATTGAAGGCTATTAGGTTCAGTTGACAAGTTATTGGAAATAATTAGATTGGCAAAGAACCACTCCATATTTGTTGCTAATGTCACTGTATTAATTATTTGAATACTTCATTTAATATTTCATTTAACTTATTTACATGTAATAAACATGCATTTTGATGCACATATGCCACAAAGTTAAAGCAATCATCCAAGTTTAGAAATGAAAGTCACCTTTACCAAAGTCAAGAATTAAAACAATAAGATGACTTATTTAAAACTTGTTTGCTATGCTTGTGCTAGTGATCAAATCAATACCATAGTAATTTATATCTTATATTTATCTGGAAATATATGTCATAACAAACTTAGCATACCATGGAATTAAAAAGAAGTCAAAATCCAATCCTAGGGTTTTATAAATGAACAAATGGAAATATAAGGGTGCACTTCATTTTCAGTTAAAAAATAAATAACTCATAATGTCTTTATTGCACTAGCTGTACTTTCAAGTACATAGAAAAAAAGGATTTAAATACTATATATATATATAATATATGTCTATATACTATATAGGTTATATGTATAAAGTTTATACAGCATGTATACTATATATAATATAAATATATAAAATATATGTATTTGTTATATATATATATATAGTATGTATATTTACCTTAAATATTAGGTGATCGGGCAACCCCTTTGGTCCCCTCTCACTCTGGGAGCTTTTCTGTCCTCTCAATAAATTCTGCTTAAAAAAAAAAAAAAGAATAGGTGATCTAGCCAGGCTCCGTGGCTCAAGCCTGTAATCCCAGCACTTTGGGAGCCTGAGGCGAGAGGTTTGTCTGAGTTCAGGGGTTTTAGACCATCCTGAGTAACTTGGTGAGACCTCATCTCTACAATAAATCAAAAAATTAGCTAGGCATGGTGGCGCGTGCCTGTGGTTTCAACTACTTGGAAGGCTGAGGTGGAAGCATCACCTGAGTCCAGTAGGTCGAGGTGGCGATGGCTGTGAGTGTTCTACTGCACTCCAGTCTGGGTGACAGAGTGAGATTCTGATTCTTAAAAACAAAAATTAAGTGGTCTATATAGACATATACTATATATAGTAAATATATAGTAATATGCTATTAGAATAGCATATATATGCTATTTTCTGAAGGAGAAAAACATGTGAAAAAGATTAAAGTGCCTGGAAATAATCTTTTCTACATCATTGGCTCTAAATGTCCTTCTAGAATTCTCCTTAAAACCTAGAATAACAAAGAATGCACTTCGTCATAAAAAGCCTATACTTTTTTTTTTTTGAGTTGGAGTCTCACTCTGTCGCCCAGACTGGAGTGCAGTGGCCGCTCCCGGCCACCGCAGCCTCGACCTGCTGGGCTCCGGCGATCCTTCCGCCTCAGCCTTCTGAGTAGCTGGAACTACAGGCACTACCACGCCCAGCTGATTTTTGATTTATTGTAGAGATGAGGTTTCGCCTGCCCAGGCGGGTCTCGAACCCGCGGGCTTGGGCAATCCACTCACCTCAGCCTCCCAAGGCGCGGGATTACAGGCCGAGCCACTGAGCCTGGCAAGCCTATACTTTTCATAAAGAGTTGTATTTTTGCTGTACCATGGACAATAATGCATGAATATTATCAAATATACCTCTTCCCTACAACCACTTCTCTCTGCAAATATGAAAAAAAAAATATTGTTTGCTTGACCAACTCTTGGGCTTTCCTCTGTCTTAGATAATAGCTTCGAGGAAAGTAAATAAATCTATGTACCTAATGAAGAACTGAGACAAGAGGGACAAGAAATAGCTGACACTGCCCGGCAAGATGTAGGGAGAGTCAAGAGGAAGAATCTCCAGGGCAGCAGTGAAAGCAAGCAGATGGAAATTAGGGAAGAAGAAATTTCAAGTATTTCTCAAAAGTATGAGTTGGATTGTTGTTGTTCTTGCTTTTCTAGTAACGCACTAAAGATATATTGTAAGTTGCATTGGCTACTAGCTTTAAAAGCAAATCAGCTGTACCCCGACACTGAAAACAGTGGCAATGTTTTTGTTTTATTCAGTTGAAGAAATGTTCTCTTTAAAATCTAAGTCTATAGGAAAAATCCACAAGTCTGCTGTCTCACAATTTTTCAAATATATAAAGCCAGTTTTCACTTCTTTCACACTCCAACTACTTCAGAGTAGGATTCCTTCTCCCATTTAACATCTCAATTTTCCGAAACTTCCCTGGACACCTGGACTTTCATATCCCTCGTCATCCTTTGACCAAAAAGTTTCTCTTCTGATATGACTGGGAGCCTCTCATATGCCCATAATTGTAAGTGATTTTCCAGTTATCGTCGACCTTTCATAAGCTTGTTCTTTGTCTTGACTGGGACGCTCAGAATTAATATGCTCTGATTATATCGTCAGCAGACAACAGTACAATGAATTCTATCTCATGAGGTGCTAAGGGTCAATTTAAAGTCCCATATTTTATACAAACTACTGCCCTCTATTTCATTTAATTGTCTCTTTAATTTATATGCAAAGATTTTATATTAATTCATATTAAATAATTTAGATTACCAAAATCCTATTTTATTATTTAAAACATTTTGAAAACGAGCCATCAATTCTACTTGTGTTATCTGCCATTTCTATTATATTAGACAAGTTTTATCTCTGGAGATAGAATGCATTTTCCATTCCCTTTATATTACCGAGTTTAGTTAATGATGCCACAATTCATACAATTGTCTAATTCCATCCAATACTGTATAATCTGGCTAGATGGTCTATAACCAGCATGTGACCACTTCAAGTCATCTGATAAATAAACAGATATCGGATAAATAAACAGATATTCAAATGAACAGATTTAAAATGCAGTAGATGAGGAGATTTCTTGTAATAAACATTCTATTCTCCCTATAAGAGTATGACCATTGAATGCGAATTCCATTACAATCTGAAAAGTTATTTTTTTTTTTCTAATTTGGCCAAAGTAATTTTAAAGTTCAACTGAAGGACAAGTACTCAAAAAGAGTACTATAAAACAGTAATGATGAAAGATGTCCCTATATTTGTGCACACTCCAGTGACACTAATCTTATTTTGTAATGTAGAAGAGTCATTGAATAGGGAAGCCAGATCATATCCTCATGTAGAGGAGAAGCTAATCTATGACAAAACAGTAGTTCAGTTTAATGAGACTAATGTATTTTTTAGTAGTTGTACTGGCATACTAAACTATTTGATGAATATCTGTAACTTCCTACAGTATTTTTCACTTCTAAAATATAATCATTTGAAGCTTTCCTCTCTATGAATTGATCATCACTTCAGATGGTGCAATGTTTGTTTCAATCATCAAATATAATATGTAACACTCAAAAAATAAGCCAGTCTATTTGTCCCCATTCTGATGATCTCCTTTCCTTTGTAAAGTCCCAGTTTTGACTATTGCCATTTTTTTTTTCTTTTTAGATAACCTCCTTTAGGCATTTGTTGAGGACAAGTTTGCTAACAACACATTCTCTGCTGTCTTTTATTTGAGATGTCTTTATGTTGCTTTCACTTCTGAAGGATACATTTCTTGGGTATAGAATCTATGGTTTGCAACGCTTTTATTTTAGTGCTTGAAAAATGTCAGGCTGCTTCCTTTTGGTTTCTGTGGTTTCAGGTCATAAATTCAGAGATTTCACGTTGGTCTTTCCTGAGTAAGTACTGATTCATTTCTCTCAGGCTTCTTTTTATTTCTTTCTTTGTCTTTAGTTTGCAGAAATTTCACTACAATAGGCTTTGAATTAGATTTATTTGCTTCTATCTTATCTGGGGTTTGATAGGCTTTTTAAAAACTAGTTTAGGCTTTTTACCAAATTTGAGAAGTTCGAGATTGTAACTTTCTTTAGTCTTTCAGCTCCATTTTCTCTCTCCTTTCTGGGACCATGATAATTCAGATGTTAGCTCTTTTGTTATTGTCCCACAGTTTTCTGAGAATATGCTCATTGTTTAAAAAGTCTATTTTCTCTTTGTTCTTCTATTAGGGTAAATTTTATTCATCTGTCTTCAAGTTTACCTATATTCGCTTCTGTCATTTTCACCTTATCATTGAGTTCATCTAGTGAGGATTTTTATTTAAGTTATTGCATTTTCAATTTTATATATTCATTAGGGTTTTTTCTTATAACTTCAATATTTTTTCTGAATATTTTTCTTCAACTATTCAGACCTAGTTATTTTTAAGTTTTCATATGGTTTCTCTGTAAAACACAAGATATGTATCAGTAGGATTCCTGGTGCACACAAATGCTTTTATTTCCAAGTAAGAAGATTTTTAGTTTATTGTTGTTATTAATTTCTAACTTCATTATATTGTTCACAAATATGATATAGATGCTATTGTCTTTCATGATAAGAAAATAACTTTGACCTACCTTTACATTCCTTTGTGTTCTCCAAACTTTAGCATATTGATATTATCTTGCCATTAAATTTTGGGTGAAATAGATACATATTCTCTCTCTCACTCACTCTTTCCCTCTCTCTTTGTTTCTGTCTCTGTTTCTCTTACCCTCACCCCTCCGTCTTCTCCCTTTTCTTCTTCTTCTTCCATTCTTTCCCATCTTTTTGTTGTTGTTGTCAAAAGAGACAAGATTTTTTACCAACACGTGTGATGACCTTTATTTCATATACAGTAGTTCTTCCTTATTCATGGTTTTGCTTTCCATGCTTTTAGCTACCTTTAGTCAACAGACAACTGAAAATAGGTGAGTACAGAGCAATAAGATATATTGAGAGACAGAGATTTTTCTCAATGAATGTATTTTCCCATTTCTGAAATATAATTACTTTCTCTTCTTACTCTAACTTTTTCATTTGATAGTTTATTAAATTTTATTTTATGATTGCTAGACTTCTTCAACTCCCATACTCTGTTAAATTTACTTATTTAAAATAATCTTCAGATTGCTCTATTAATGTTATTTAGGAATAAGTTTCTCTATCTAAATTTTACTTTAGTTTTTAATGGTGTGGATTTTTCTCATGTACTTTGTAATTCTCAGTTGTTAGTTGTTGTTTTTTTTTAGGGATACATGTTGGTGGATTTCCAAGATCTTGGTCTTTATTTTATAGTGTATAAATAGTCCTCAGAGTCGGACTCTACCCTTCTGCCTCACAAAGTAGACCACTGTTATTATTACATTGTTACATATCTTTTGTTAAGAACTCTGAACCCAGTGTAAATGCTAAGATTTCTTAATAACTAATTATAAGTTATTATATAATAAATAATTATAATTATCTTTTTAATGGTCAAAAAGTGATAGTTTGTAATTGTGTACAAAAAATACTCTAAGGTAATGAGTTGCTCACTAGCTATTTAAAATGGGAAGACACTATACCAAAACATGCCTTTTTGAAGCCAGCCCTGATAAATATGCTGTAAAAAGTTGGCAGACATTAGTTGAAGTAGAGAAATGAAGTAAACAAATGATGTAAACAAATGCTGGAGATGAGTGAAGGTGCAACATATTGCTGGATTTTATTGAAGCTAAAATAATCAAAGAAAACTAACAGTAAAGTAACCTTAGATTCATACTACCTGGAGATATCATCAGATTCCAGAGATAGAGGACTCATTCCCACAAGAATGTCACTATTAAATTTCGGATGCCAGTCTCAAGCACAGATAATCTATGCTTCTGAACAACTGGCAATAAATCAGAGTATATCTCTCAGGATAAGAACTCGCTATTCATTTCTGTGGAAAGGCGTTAATACTTGATCAAAACATGACCTGTATCTATGACATAATAATTTGGCACAGTTTACAAAATTAATTAGAATAAAATTAAAGAGATTAAAAGTGGAGATACGAGATGAGAGGTATTACAATAGTCCAGGCACACATAGTTGGAGTTTCACTTTTAAAAAGGTGAAAATAGAAATGGAGCCGGGCTTGGTGGCTCAGCCTGTAATCCAGCGCCTTGGGAGGCTGAGGTGAGTGGATTGCCTGAGCCCGTGGGTTCGAGACCTGCCTGGGCAACTTGGCGAGACCTCATCTCTACAATAAATAAAAAAATTAGACAGGCATGGTAGCGCGCACCTGTAGTTCCAGCTACTTGGAAGGCTGAGGCGGAAGGATTGCCGGAGCCCCAGCAGGTCGAGGCTCGAGTGACCGGGAGAGGCCACTGCACTCCAGTCTGGGTGACAGAGTGAGACGCCAACTCAAAAAAAAAAAAAAAATAGAAATGGGTCAAATAATTCCTCTTTTGCAATTATTAATTTTTTAAAAATAGGATATTATTGTCCCATCTTCACAAACAAGAACACTGAAGTCCTGAGAATTGAAGGAATCTGCTCCAGTTAACATAAGCAGACAGTGCCAGAACCATCAAGGAAACACTTATCTGGATTCCTGAGAAAGATATACTCTTTTACTAAATTAATATGCCACAAGAAAGAATGACTTAAGCAATATATTTGTAGATTTTCAAATTCCATGCATATTTATTCAAATATATATGAATTTTATCTTGTTACAATGTTATAAAAATTGTGCCACTATAGAAATGTATTAGACCAAAATATTTGAGACATTTATTAAAAATATTGTATTAACAAAAGCTTGTATTCTCATTAAAGAAATCATGAGGATTCCATAAATCTTATTTTGTTCTAGATACAGAAATTTTTAATATGTTTACAAATTGATTTTTGCAAATTAAATGGTTTTGCTGTTAATAACTTTTAATATTAGTAATATTTCTCTTTGCAGTTCTATTAATATTTCATTGTGACTATTAACAAGATTTAAAGGCAAGAACCTCCAATCATCATTTTGTAAACAGTTAAACATCTCTAAATCAACAGTTAATAACTGCATTATCAGCAGGAATTGTGAAGGAAATTCTTTTGTAAAGGAATAATGGTAGACTCATACAGTAATAGAACTGGCAAATGGCATTATAAGTATTTGCCTTAAGTGTTTTATGTTACAACAAAGTAACAATGATGAAAACTGACAAACTAAGACTTTCCTAAAGTCATAAATATCAGGTCTAGAATCTCAGGTTTTTGAGTTCCACTGAGGTATATTTTTCCTCTACAATTCATTGCTTTCCTCTCAAATATAAATACATATACAGTAAACAATGTCAAATGAAGAATTCAAAGGACACATAACATTATTTTTGAGGTTTATATATTTAAAGAGTAGGTTGTCATACAGCCGGGAAAACTTGATGAAATCAGCTTCCACTATTTACTGCAAAAACCTTTTATATATTTAATACATGAGATAGGTACTTCATATTAATGGTCAGGGGAAGTGTTTTATAAACAGCATCTATTTTGAATGATATCTGAGATCTCTTTTCAGACCGTGTACTCTGGGGTACTCGAACTCCTACCCAAGCTCAGAGCACCAGGAAGTCCTCCATCTGTCACAGAACCCCAGAAAGGCAGTCCCAACACCTTCCATTGACATCATCAGCCAATCAACAGGTCCTGTCCCTCTGCCTGACAGGCTCCCTTTAAAAATTTCATCCTCTGAATCTTCAGAGAGACAAATTTGTAAGATTTCTCCCGCATTCCTCTCTTAGATGCTTTGTGATATTAAAGTCTTTCCATTCAAATGACTGCCTCAGTTTTATTTTTTCTGGTCAGCAAATCTAAGACACCGGTTCAGCTGTAACAATGTGAATTGCTAAAAAATTATTCAGAGATGTGTTCGAAAATGTTGTTAGTGACTATGTTTATAATATGTTCCCCAGTATTTTTATAAACAAAATCACTGAAACTACTCTACTAGTATGCTCTATTAATATGTCATGTTTCAAGAAACACAAGGGTTAGAGGAACAATTAATCTTTACCTTGCCTTAAAAGCTAAGAAATACTAACGACAGTTCATCTATCATATTGGGTACAAATCTTTGCTCTTCAATTTTTGATATAAAGGCAGAATAGGAACTTAAAACAGAAGTGCTAACAGATTAGTTATTCAATGGATATATCTTGCTTATATTCACTTGGAATACTATTATATCAGTGGCTTTTTGAGTTTCTATATAAACAAGTTGCATTCTGTTTTGGTACAGATACTAATAACAGCAATCATCGTGCAAATGGCATGAACGCTCCTCTGAGTAAGCAGTTTCTTTCTTGTGTAGTACACACCGCGATAGTTGTTATAACATTACACTCAGCGCCAGAAGCACCTTAGAGACCAACCAGTCCAGCTCCCTCATTTTACATATGCAGCTGGGGGATCTCAGAGAGGTCAAGTGACTTGCCAGAGGTGACATTACCGACATTTAGTGCCTGAGTTAGAAACAGGGCCCTGTATTCCCAGTGTCATGTCAGTGCTCTCTTTGCAAATGTTCCTTAACGAATTTTCCAGCCTCCAGTCATGCTCACAACCTATCCATTCTCTACACTGCTGCCAGAATGATCTTCCATGAATACAAATCTGGCCAACTTATTCCCCTGGTTAAAAGCCTTTAATCGGCCCTATCACTCACAGGACAGAATTTAAGTTTCTTAGCACTGACAATTTCTGAGAATCTAGAACCTGACTCTTGTACATCCATTTCTGCAAATGCATCATGCTTTCTGTGTCCAGAAAAGACCGAATTTCTCTGAGGTAAAAGCAAGTTGTTTTTTCCTTCTCTATTCTCACACTGTCACTCGACACTTCGGACGATAGATGTTTTGGGCATTATTTCCTACACAGCAAGCAATTAACAGGCATATTCTCCAGGGAACACTAGCTTAGCATCCTCCAGTTCAATTCTGACATGATTTACCTAGAGACGTCCTCAGATTCCACAGGTTGAGGACTCAGTCGCACAAGACTCACCCATTTCAAATGCTGCAGAGTCAAGCACCGTGTTGTAGCTTATGCCTCTGACCAACGGTCTTTAAAGCAGAGTTTTCATAGCACCCGGCTC
Organism: Tarsius wallacei; assembly: GCA_963574415.1. Classification (NCBI taxonomy): domain Eukaryota; kingdom Metazoa; phylum Chordata; class Mammalia; order Primates; family Tarsiidae; genus Tarsius; species Tarsius wallacei. The sequence continues at coordinate 37,760 of CAUYQG010136066.1, forward strand.
AGGTAGAAATAATTTGCTAGAAGGGTTCCGAAAACTCAGGGAAACACTTTATTTACATTTGCCAGTTTATTTTGAAGGATATTACAAAGAAAACAAACAACCAGATGAAAAAATGCATCCGGATGAGATTATGTAGCTTCTATGCAACCCCCAGCAGGCCACTCCAGGCGCCCCCATGTGTTAAGCTATCTGGATAGGTAGATATAATTGATTACATCATTGCCCATTGGTGGTTCTGCAAATCTTAACTTTCTAATCTACCTTGGTCTCTCTGATGACTGGCCTCCGTCCTGAAGCTATCCAGGGGCCACAGTCACAAGTCATCTCATTAGCATACAAGGGACACTCTTACCACTCTGAAGATTCCAAGAACTTTAGAAGTTGTATATCAAAGAACAGGAAAGACCAAGAATATACTTTACGGTAACACATTTTCAAAGGGCTATCATCTTATTATTTCATTTTATTACTGCATAGCAAGCTTCAGAAGCAGTTTGCTAACTTTTTTTTTTTGTAAGAGGAGATATTTGTCCTGCTTAAATGCATATTCCTGGTTTTCAATTGATTAAAAGGATAACATGTATCCTCTTCACCATGTTCACATAATCATGAACAGAAAAGTTGAAGGCACAATAATTTTCTCTCTTAGAAAAAAAAATGCCCCAAAATCAGCACGAGCAATTTATTATACTTTTTAAAAAGAAAATAATAATACTAAAAAAATTCAATGTTCAATTTATTATTTGATTTTTTTCTTGTAAGGTAGTAAAAAAGTTTAATAATATTATATCATTGTTTTATAAAATAAAGATAAAATATTAATATGAAGAGCTTCAAAATTTTTAAAGTAACTATGCATGCATTTAGATTTCACTCAAAATTTAATCCTTAAGCAAAATCAATGTATTTGCTTTTCAAAAAGAGATAAATTGAAGATATAAAGCACATAAAGCATTGCAAATAAAACATCGATTTGAATTAATCATGACCACAGTTACAATAAGAAGAGTATTTTAAAAAGCAATTTTTCAGAAAACCAATTCAAGGACATTAATGTGGAAAGGTTTATTAAAAAAAAAAACTAGGAAATGTATGTACTAAATTGACTATTATATAGGTTTAATAACCATTTGGCACCATTTGGTATGGGAATATTTTTTGTAAATAGTTTTATTTCTTTAATGAATACTGTCTAAAACTATAACAATCAAATCATTTTTAAAAGATATGGAAAACTGATTTATAAACTACTTTAGAAAGCATAAAATTAAAGAGTATTTGATTTCAAGTGATATACTAAGTAATACATTTGAAATTAAAGCTTTGTTAAATATATTTTAAAACATAGATTTCTGAAGAATCAAGTAAATGCATTGCCTTGTTGACAAAAATAGACATTTAAACAGTTTTGATTTGCAAATAAGTCAAGTAAAATAATTAATAACATAAGGGAAGACTGCTAAATCTATTTATGATAAACATAAGCTACGTAGAATTTGATAAAAAATCTACAAGGACCCTTTAAAATAATAAACTAATGTGTGGTGTGTAATATTACTTTATTTTTATTTTATGTATAAATGTATGAGGGAAGGCCCAAAACCAACTATTTTTTGGAGGGTGGGCCCCTTGGATTATAGGCTTTCCCGGAAGCTTTCTAGGAACGCATTGACATCAGTGTACCAATTGGTATTGTTACGAAAGACTGCATTTGGCTTCAGTGAAATTGGCGGGAGGGTTCAATGTGTTTGCTCATTTGATGATGGGTGATTTATGAGCGTACCTGCACACTGCACTGAGTGTTCAGCAGTTTTTGACTGAAACTGGCACTACTCCCATGTCCCAGTCTCCTTATTCACTCGATCTCACCTGGAGTGACTATTTTTTTGAATCCCCATGAAAAAGTCCTCACTGGGAAATGTTTTGCTGTTGTGGAAGTGGTAAGATAAAAAACGGCAGAAGCTCTCAAAGGCATCAAAATTGACAAGTTCCAAAACTGTTTTGAGTAGTAAAAAAAGGTGTATTGCATCAAACGGAGAGTACTTTGAAGGTGACTGAAGTTTAAATATGTAAGACTAAATATGCCATTTTTTATAAATAAATTC
>CAUYQG010136072.1:0-31899 GCA_963574415.1 Tarsius wallacei
CCCCTCCCACTGTGGAGCTTTTCTGTCCTCTCAATAAATCCTGCTTTCTCATTCTCCGGCTGTCCATGTTCCTCATTACTCCTGGGCACAAGACAAGAACCCCGACCTGAAGAGTCACAGAAGATCATCAGAGCTGAAGAGTTGTGCACCCTGGAGGCTGGCTTGCCAGTTGATGGAGCCAGCTGAATGGAGGGAGCTGCTGGAAGAAGACGAGACTCCGAAACTGAGACACTTCTGGGGGCTGCAACACTCTCAGGACTTGGCTTGCCAGCCCATTAGAGCCAACACTCTGGGGGCTAGGCTTGCCAACTCATCAAGCTGACCCTCTTGGGCTCAGCTGGCCAACCCATTGAGCTGACACTCTTGAAGCCCAGGCTGATCTGAAAAATCCATATCACATATATAATATTTATTTGAAAATAATATTAATCTGCTACAAAAGTGCTTGAAAACTATTGCTGTGGGTTGTGGGTTAACACTGGAAGATCTTCCAAAAAAAAAGAAATCTGACCATAATTCCATTTGAAAAAGTGAAACTGGATACATTACAGAGGATTGGAGGCATAAATAAGTGAAGGCAGGGAGACCAGTTTGGAGCTCTGGTTCCACTCTATGTATGGTGACAAGGGTTTGAAATAAGGCTCTGGGTACATTCAAACCAAAAGTAATAAAAATAGATGGGATTTTGATGTAGGGGTGGGAGGGGATCAAGGCTAGCTCCTGGATTTTGGCTCGGGTCACCAGGGGGATTGTGACACCATCTGTTAGTACAGAAGTGAAGGTAGAAGGGTCTGACTCAGGCAGACAGAGGGCAGACTGGACACTTGCTCTGTAAGTTAGAGACACTTGTGGGACCACAAAGTACAGTGGGCCCATAGTTTCAGTGCATCCATCTTGATGATTTCGACAGTGTAGGCTGAAGCAAGACATGGAGGAGTATAAGAACTCCAGAATGATGCTGTCCTAGGAAAGCTGGGACTCAGTAGGATTTTTGGCAACCATGCTGACTTTAGAATTTACCTCACCATTTCACGTCTCAAGCTAAAGGCATTCAGAAGGGAGGCTGAGAAGGGAGTTCTGGCTATAGTCATGGATGTGGGCATCTCAGGAGTAGTTGAAGCAGCAGGAGTTGATGAACTGTGAAGAGAAAATGTGTTGATTAAAAATTGAGGGTGGCCAGCCATGGTGACTCACACCTGTGATCCCAGCACTTAGGAAGGCCAGGGTGGGAGAATTGCTTGAGCCCAGGAGTTTGAGACCAGCCTGCGCAACACAGGGAGACCTCAACTATTAAATAAATAAATACATAAATAAATAATTTAGTAAGGCGTGGTGGCTTGTGCCTGTAGTCCCAGCTACTTGGGAGGCTGAGGCAGAAGATTCACTTGAGCCCAGGAAGTCAAGGTTGTGGTGAGCCGTAATGGTGCCACTGCACTCCAGCCTGGGTGACAGAGTGAGCCGCCGACTAAAAAACAAACGAACAAATAATAAATAAAGCAGAGGGCAAAGCTCCGGAGATGCTAGTGTTTAAGTGAAAGAGGAAGGAACAGAAGATATAGGGGGAGCAGAGAAGAAGGAGGCAGCCTAGGAATGTCATCTCAGAGGACAGAGGCCAGAGGGTGACCAGGTAAGAGGCCAGAAAAGGTGCCTCAGCCCTGGAAGGCTGCAGGTTTACCATGGGAGCTGGAGGCGCCTCTCACTCTGCAATATTCGCCATGGCCTGCTCTTTGGCTAAAGGCACAGAGTCACCCCAAACCTCGTCTGTGTTCTAATCTTCCACGGGCCAGCCACCCTTCAGACACAGGCGGCTTCTCTTCCTGTTTCTGCAGTGCCTTTTGGTTATTGTTGTGCATTTGTCCAGAGATTATAGTTATCTCTGGAAAGATCAGTTGGTCAGGAGCCTCAGTCATTCTGCTGTCATTTTATAAAAATCTAACCATTGTGAGACTGTCGATGGCTCACACACACACAGAGGAATATACAGAAGGTGCCAAAAAAAGTATACACATTTTAAGCAAAAGAAAACCATATTAAAATTTCAACACTCAATATATACTGATAATAGAAGATAAGTCACATTTGACTTCTGCAATTACAAGAGATGCTCAGAGTGGTTTACCACCAGCGTCCAGACACTTCTGATTATGGTGAACTAAAAGTCATACATGAATAGCATCGCTTAAAATGTGTATTTTTTTTGGCACCCTCTGTATTCATTCTCAGGGTCTAATGCTAATATAAAAAGTATTTTTTAAGACCCTCAGAGCTTAGAGGCCTCTGAGAAGAGGGCAGAGGAGGAATGCTATTAAAACAGTGCTATAAGTGAGTTATGTTTACTTATTAAATATTTTCTTTTTCTTTTTTTACAGTTTTATTGAGATAGAATTTATATACCATTCAATTCAAATACTTTTTAAAGTGTACACTTGAGCTGGGTGCAGCAGCTCACGCCTGTCATTCCAGCACTTTGGAAGGCCAAGGCAGGAGGATCGCTTAAAGTCAGGAGTTTGAGACCAGCCTGGGCAACATAGCAAGATCTCATTTCTATTTAAAAAAAGAAAAAAAAATTAGCTGGGTATGGTGACACACGCCTGTAGTCCCAGCTACGTGGGATGCTGAGGTGAAGGATCACTTGAGCCCAGGAGATCAAACTTGGATGACAGAGTGAGACCCTGTCTCAAGAAAAAAAAAGTGTACAATCCAGTGGCTTTTAGTGTAGTCACAGATAAGTGAAAACATCACCACAGTCAGTTTTAGAACATTTTTATCACCTCAGGAAGAAACCCTGTAGCCCATAGCTACCATGCCCTCCTTCCACATCGCCTCATCCCAACCTTACTGCCACCAATCTATTTTCTGTCTCTAGAGTTCCCTGTTCCAGACATTTCCATGACCATATGTGATCTCTGGTGACTGGCTTCTTCCATTTAGCATAGTGTTTGTAAGGTTCACCCATTTGTAACCTCTTTCCTTTTGATGGCTGAACAAAATTCCATTGTCGTATGCCATCGCTCGTTTATCCATTCGTCAATTGATGGGCATTTGGAATTTCCATCTTTTGGCTATTATGAATAATCCTGTTATGAATATTCATGTGTACGTTTTTGTGGAGGCATGCATTTTCATTTCTCATGGGTATATACCAAGAGCAGAATTTTATGTCACTTATGTATGGAATTAGGCCGAGTACTAGTTTGTAACCACTCCTAAATGCTATTTTGTTTAGAAATTGTAGGAAGTGTGGATTCACCCCACACATCTTCAAAAGCATTCTTTTTACAAATTCTGCAGCACATGATTTGATATAGCCATATTGAAATAATATCTGCACAAATAAATATTCCTTGTTTTATGACTGAGATGTTTGTTGTTGTCACGAGCGATTCAACCATTTTATATCTTTGTTTTTAAAAACCTCATTAAATCCTGCTTACTTTTAAAAATGTTCTGTTTGGTTTGAGTTTATGACTGCATGCTCATTCCAAGTTTTGTAGTTATTTCTGTGTACATGAGGGTTGCTGAGGGATGCTTGGATGCCAGGCGTGTCTGAATAGTACAGGCTCCAGCTTCAAGAGGCAGAGATACAGATGAGAGGACTATTGATTAGGCAGAAACCATCAAAGCCTTGTGCTAACAAACACAGATGTCCTACATGCCTCTGAATTTGTCTGTTTTGGCTTCTCTCATGCATAAAGTCAAAATGGCAAAAATATTTTGAAGATAAGGGAGTTGGATTTTTGAGTAATTATTTTAGCAGTGGACTATAGCAGAGAGCAGTTTCTCATCCAACCCCCAAACTGAGGCTTCAGCTACAAAGGTTGAGTTGAGTTTTATATTTCTAAATTCGGCAGAGAGTCTAAGTTGTCCGTATGCTTCCAAAGATTTGGACTCTAAAGTCATGATTCAGGTTCTCGAAAGAAAGTGAAAAATGAGAAAGTGACATTATATGTAGTTTAAAAAATTTCTTTAGTTATGGTCTGATGCTAATGGGCCATATGACATAGAAGAAAGAACATTTAACTTGGCACTGGAGAGTCTGAGTCTAGGACTTTGCTCTCCTGTTTACCAGACATGTGAGTGTAGGTTGGATATGTCATCTTTTCTCTGTGAGATCATTCTTTTTCACATCACATAGTTGCTTGGAAGACCAATGAAATAATATTTGTGAAAATGTTTTTATAGGCCGTTGCCTTACTAGACTCTGGTGTGGCCATGTGCTCTTTGAGTTATGGCCACTGCCATGTGTCCTAACTTTGGCCCCCTCCCCTTCCTTGGGGAGGTGAATCCCCTCTCTCTCTCTCTCTCTATCTACTTTCTAAATAAACTATATTTTCCAATCTGAAAAAAATGCTTTTATAAATGGTAAAGTTTATTATGGAAATAAAGAATTGCTTTCATTTGCTTATGAATAATTATCAGGTTATTATTTCAATAAATAGTTTTAGCATGCTCAAATAACAATTAACTAAAAATATGTTTTGTCTCATTGTAACTCTGTCCATTAGAACTAAAACTTTTGTGCTATGACCCATTGCCATAGTAACCCCGCAATCCATAAGCCCAGAACCCTAGAACCAAGCCATGGCTGTAATATTCTAAATGCCCATGAAGTAGCTAGGAAGGAATGAAGGTGATCAACTGCTGGACTTGTAGCCTCAGTAAGTTTCACAAGCCTTTTATTCTTAGGCCTGAGATTTACTTTGGAGGTGGATTCCTAGCTTATAAGAACTAAACCTATATGCTTGTCCTGTCATCACAAGACTGTAAGAATCAGTTCTTAGGTCATACTCGGTGGCTCAACCTGTAATCCCAGCACTTTGGGAGACTGAGGCGAGTGGATTGCTTTAGCCGCAGGTTCAAGACCAGCCTGGGCAACCGGCTCTATAATAAATAAATAAATAATTAGCCGGGCGCGGTAGCATGCGCCTGTAGTTTTGGCTACTTGGAATACTGAGGCAGAAGGATCGCTGGAGCCCATCAGGTCAGCGCTGGAGTGACCATGAGCATGCCACTGCACTCCAGCCTGGGTGACAGAGTGAGACTCCAACTCAAAAAATAAAAAATAAAAATAAATAAATAAAATAATCAGTTTTTACCATGGAGTGGTTTATCAGAGATTGAACTGATACCTGATATATAGAATTTAAGGCAGGTATCAGTTCAATATATACAGGGGTGCCAAAAAATGTCTACACAATTTAAGTATGACTTTTGCTCAATAGATGGCATTCATCAAATGAATGCTAGCATCACCATGCAACAGGCAGGACAGTCAAATAAAATGGCAGAAGCATGGTTGAGCGAACATCATACTACACTTGTTACTGTAATTTAATTGAACTTTGAAAAGTAATACACAGATAACACCTCTTAAATATGTATACATTTTTTGGCACCCTATATATGTATATGTATTTAAAAATTATAATATTGCAATATTAAATATCATAATATATAATTATGCTAAGTGAAACAAGCCAGGCACAGAAGGGCAAATGCTGCATGATTCCAGCATGAGGAATCTAAATGGTTGGAGTCATAGCAACAGAGAGGAGAATTATGATTGCCAGAGGAGAGACATCAAAGGACAGAAAGTCTCAGTAACGCAAGGTAAGTTCTAGAGAGCAACTGTATAGCATAGTGCTGACAACTAATAGTACTTTATTTTATGCTTAAAAATTTGTTGGCCAGGCTTGCTGGCTTAGCCTGTAATCCCAGCACTTTGGGAGGCCGAGACAAGAGGATTGCCTGAGCCATAGGTTTGAGACCAGCCTGGGCAACTTGGTGAGACCTCGTCTCTACAATAAAATAACAAAAAATTAGCCGGATATGGTAGCGTGCATCTGTGGTTCTGGCTACTTGGAAGGCTGAGGTGGAAGGATCGCAGGAACCCAGCAGGCCGACGCTGGGGTGGCCATGAGTGTGCCACTGCACTTCAGCCTGGGCGGTGAAGTGAGACTCCAACCCCTCCCCCCAAAAAAAATTTGTTAAGAGGGTAGGTCTTATGCTAAGTGTTCTGATCATGAAAAAATAATAATAGAAAGAAGATGGGAGGAAATTTTTGGAGGTGGCGGCCACGTTGATAGCATAGATTGAGGAGATTGTAATACATACATATTATATAATATGTAAGTAACATGTAACATTATATAATATACATATATATTATTATGCAGCATTTAAAGTATTTTGCTATGTTGAGAAATATCTAAAAGAAATAAAATTGTAGTTAAATTTTGATACTGTTAATTCCCTTACCAAGCATTTATTGAGTGCCTCTTGTGTGCCAAGCTTGTCCTCAGGGATTCCACCATGAGGGAAGAAGGCATTGAAAGAATGATCACCTCATTAATGAATTACGACAATGATCCCTGCTGTGTGGGAAGTGACACGGTGCTAAGAGAGGTTATGACAGGTGTCGGGGCCTGGGCTGAGGTAAGGGGAGGCTTCCCTAAGGCAGGAGCACTTTAAATATGAAACCCACCAGGAGGGAGTTGACAGAAGGTAGGGACAGGGTCTGGCTGTAGCACTCATTCATTCAATCAACCTTAACCCCTTTAATGAGGTAGATGCAACTGACATACCTATTGCAGGGGTCACAGCTTGATGAGTCTGACGATACATGCAGACCTGTGAAACCATTACCATAATCTATGCCATCAACATGGCCACCACCTCCAAAAATTTCCTCCCATCTTCCTTGCTATTATTAAAATTATTATTATTTTTCATGATCAGAGCACTTAGCATAAGGCCTACCCACTTAACAAATTTTTAAGTATAAAATGAAGTACTGTTGGCACCTTTCTGCACAACTGCTCTCTAGAACTTACCTTGCATTACTGAGACTTTCTGTCCTTTGATGTCTCTCCTCTGGCAATCATCATTGTCCTCTCTGTTGCCATGACTCCTACCATTTCAGGTTCCTCATATGACCGGAATCACGCAGTGTCTGTCCTTCTGTGCTTGACTTGTTTCACTTAGCAGAATGTCCTCCAAGCTCATCCATGCTAGCATAAATGGTGGGATTTCCTTCTTTGTCAAGTCTGAACCATGTTCCATTGTGTGTATATATGAGTGTGTGCATACATTTTGTCATCCACCCATCTGTCAGAGGACATCTGGGCTGCTTCCGAGTCTATTGTGCCTAAGGCTGCAATGAACATGGGAGTGCAGGTCTGAGATTCTTACTACAATTCCTTTGGCTACATACCCAGAAGTGGGATTGCTGGATCATATGATAGTACTATTTTCCATTTTTTGAGGAACTTCAACAGTGTTTTCCATGTGACTGTAGCAATTTCCTTTCCCATCAACAGTAGACAAGGGTTCCAACTTTTCTACATTTCTCTAACATCTGCTATCTTTTGTGGTTTTGTGATGATTGCTATTCTAAAACCTGTGTGGAGATGTCTCATTGTGGTTTTGACTTGCATTTCTCTGATGATTAGTTATGTTGAGCACCTTTTCATATACCTATTGACTGTTTGTATATCTTCTTTGGGGAAATGTCTATTTAGATCCTTAGACAGTTTTTTTTTTTTCCGCTATTGAGTGGCATGAGTTCCATATATATTTTAGATATTAACTATTTATCAAATATATAGTTTGCAGTATGTCCTCTCATTTTGTAGGTTATCTCTTCACTTTATTGACTGTTTCTTTTGCTATGCAGGAGCTTTATAGTTTGATGTAATGCCATTTCTCTGTTTTTCTTCTGTTGCCAGTGCTTTTGATGTCATATATAAGAAATCATTGCCAAACCGCCAAAAAGAATGACTTAAGAATAAACCTAACCAAGGAGATGAATTATTTTCACACCAAAAACAATGAAATACTGATAAAAGAAATTAAAGTGGACACAAATAAATGGAAAACATTTCCTATTCATCAATTGGAGGAATTTTTATTGTTAAAATGTCCATGCTACCCAAAGTGATCTACAGTTTCAATGCAAACCCTAGCTAAATTCCAGTGGCGTTTTTCACAGAAATAGAAAATAAAATCCTAACATTCATGTGTAATCACAAAAGACCCCCAAATTCCTAAGGCAATGTTGAGCAAAAGAACAAAACTAGAAGCATCCCACTTTCTGCTTTCAAAATATATTACAAAGTTGCAGTAATGAAAGCAGTAGAGCAGTGGGGGGAATGGAATAAAGAGCCCCAAAATAAACGCAAATAGAGAAAGTTATTTGCTTTTCAACAAAGGTGCGAAGAATACACAAAAGGGGGAGAGGGTAGTCTCTTCAACAAATGGTATTAGGAAAACTGAGTAGCCACATGCAAAAGAGTGACATTAAACCCTTATCTTACACCGTTATACAAATCAAATCAACGTGGATCTAAGATTAAAGCACAAAACCATGAAATTCCTAGAAGAAAACATAGGGGAACAAAGATTTTTGACACTGATCTTGGCAATGATTTCTTGGCTGGGACTTTTAAAAGTTGTCTTTGGAAGTTGTTTGCAGAAAGTGTTAAAGTAGGTGAGGTATGTGGCAGGGAGTCCTACAGATGGAAGGGTATGGTCTGAATTAATTTTTTCAAACTATTGTTCATCTCAATTGAATTTCACCAAGGTTATGGTCCAAAAACTCTCATTAGAATGTTCCTAACTTTTTCTTTCCCAGGCAATTAAAGACTTGGTTTTAAAAACTCTTCCACACATTCACTCATCCACATCTAGAATAAATTTTCTTGCATAAGCTTATGCGAAAGGCCTAAAATTACCTTTCTAGGTTTCTTAAGATTATGAAAGGTTTATGTGTGGCTTGTTAATTTTTTTAATGAAATGAAGAAGAAAGAAAAATTATAGTGATATAGAAAGTATATGACATTTGGTAAACTGTTGACTTTTCTTGAACTCAAGAGAAATATTCCTCTTTAAACTTGGTTTTTTTCCTCAAAAGTGCTACATGATCTGGAAATCATTGAACTTAAATACAATTTTCTCTCAGAAAATTACTTAGCAATTTGTGGCTTATACAGCAATTCAGAATTCAGAATTCTGAGAATCTTAACTTCCTAATTTTGAGTATCATTTAAAAATGGAAAACCTCCCAACTCCTTATTTTTTCACACCCCCAATTTAAGATTCTCTATAATCTTTCATGACCTGACTCCACATCACTTATTTAAATCTTTAATTTCTCTTAATAACTCTTCCTTTCTGGTGCAGAGTCATTAACATAGGATTCTCAGGCATGAGCATGTTTTTTTCTTTTACTTCTCAGCCTTGCGGTTCTGTATTGTGGTCCAAAAGTTTTTGAAATGATAGTCTAGACTGAATGTGTGGCTCATGTCTATAATCCCAGCACTTTAGGAGGCTGATGTGGGAGGATTGCTCGAGGTCAGGAGTTTGAGACCTGCCTGAGAAACAGCAAAATCCCATTTTCACCAAAAAAAAGAAAAGAAAAAGAAATTGGCTGGGTGTGATGGTACACACCTATAGCTCTAGCTACTCAGGAGGTCGAGGCAAGAGGATCTCTTGAGCCCAGGAGTTGAGTCTGCAGTGAGCTATAATCACACCACTGCACTCCAACCTGAGTGACAGAATGAGACCCTGTCTCTAAATGAGTGAATGAAAAAAGGTAGTCTAAAGCAGTGGTCTCCAATTTTTTTGGCATCAGGGACTGCTTTCGTGGAAGACAATTTTTCCACAGACGGATGGGATGGGGCAGTGATCCGGCTTATTAGTTCCTCATAAGGAGCGTGCAACCTAGATCCCTTTCAGGTGCAGTTTACAATAAGGCTTGTGCTCCTATGATAATCTAATGCCACTGCTGATCCGACAGTGGGTGCTCCATTTGCCTGCCACCCACCTCCTGCTATGTGGCCTGGTTCTTAACAGACCAGGGGACCCATCACTGGCCAGGGCATGAAGAACCTTGGTCTAAAAGTACGGGCCATGAGTTAGCATCAGCATCACCTTAGAGTTTGTGAAATGTGGAATTCAGAATCTCAGTCCCTGCTCCACACCTGCTGAATTTAAAATCTAACAAGCCTCACTCCACATGATCCCTGTGCTTCAATCAGTCCTCATTACACTGCAATCTGATCATCTCCTCTTTCTCTTCTTTTCATACTACTGCATCTGTTCTCACCAAGGCCACCAATGTCTTTTTATCCAATGTGCTGCATTGTCAACCAATGTGTATTTGAACAAGAACCTATACTTTCTCTCTGTGTTAGTTTACATCAGTTCACAGTGAGACTGTCCATGGTTGGTGCCCGCCGTGCCTTCTACTCAGCGGTGTCACCCAGATATGATCTTTCTCACTGCTGACTACATACTTCCTTCTCAATGCTCTTCAGCTTTGCCCTCATATGGTCACTTCTGATTGTCCTTCTGCCCCTCTGGCTGATCTTTCTCAGTTTCCCTAAGCTCTCCTTTCCCTATCTGTCCCTTAAATGGCAGGTGTCTGTCCTAAGCTCTTTGCTCACTTTACACCCATTCCCCTCTTGGCAATGTTGGCTGTTCCCATCACTTCATTCATCATTCAACAAATACACTCAACAAATATTTACTGAGGGCTACACTGGAGCTATGTGCTGCTGGGGGCTTGAGGTACAGATGTACATAGAATAGCTAATTCCACTTGAGTGTGTATAAGCTGTGATATAAGCAGTGTGTGCCATGGGAGCACAGCATAAGAGAGGCAGCTTTGTGGGGGTTCTGGCAAGGCATCTGGAGGAAATCTTTAGATTGCTTCTTACTTGGGCTTTTCCCCCCTTAAATATTTCATAGGGGCTTTATACTCAATGTATATGTAGTAATAATAACAACAGCAAAAATATGCTCCTACAAATCTATTTTTTCATTCTCTAGTATCTGTTGTATCAGTCAAGATTGGCTAGACTCTGCTGTGTAACAACAACAACAAATCCCTAAATACCTGTGGTTTAAAAACAACAAATGCTAATGTCTTACTGATGCAACTGGTACTGTAACTGATGCAAGCTTGGCTGCTCACTGCTTGTAAACTGAAATAAATGAACATGAGACATAGCGGAAGGAAGGTGATTTTATTTTAAAAGTCAGCAGACAGGGAAATGGCCAGGTTCATGCCTCAAAGAAACTGTTTCAGATTTTTAGGCTAAGTGCAAGTGTTTAAAAAGGGAAACTTGGCATGGGGAACCATGTGGGTGTGGCACAGGGTGTATCTTGATCCATTATCTTGGGTAGAGGGTCCTCCTGGAGGTCTGGCTGGTGTTATCTCAGCTGCATTCAGGTTATGGATCAACCCTCTTGTGAATCCCCCCAGGTGGGAGGGTCCTGCAGGCAGGCTGTTTGAAGATTAGCCCCTGGGATTTCTAAGCAAGCATACAGGCAGATAATTGTGGTGCAAAGAAGTGTCTGGTAGATAAAGGGAGAAAGAAGTTTCCAAAACATGTTTCAAGGCTTAAGATTCAGAAAGAGATAGAAGCTTTAAAATACATTTTAAGACTGAGATACCCAGTTACACTACTACATGTCCTTTGTAAGATGGCAATAGGGTTGTGCTCGATAAGGTCCTTCAGGGACCGGCCGCCATCTTGAACCTTTGTGGTTCTTGTGCCAGAGCTTTGGGGGCTGTTTTGTCAGCAGTTAAATGCTTCTGCCTAGAAGCAACACTTTTTAGTTTTGCTTATGGCCTTGAACGTCATACAAAGTCTCACCTAAGAGGCCAGAAAATGCAACTCCTATCTTGTGTCCTAGTAGGAGAGAGAATTAAACATATTTGATGAACAGCACTAGCAATGGCCACAACTATCTCAGCTGGGAGTATCATTTTTTACCCAGTCATTCAAATCAGAAACCTGTGAAGGGACTTTTGATTCTTTCCCTCATGGCTATAAGCTTTTGCCTCTGAAAGCTCTTTCTCAAATGCTCCTTTTATCCTCAAGATTTTGGCTTTGGGTGAGGACTTAGTTTTTTCTTACTTGGACTGTTGCAATAGCCTTCTAGCTATTCTCTAGACTTTTTTTTTTTTTTTTGAGTTGGAGTCGCACCCTTTCACCCAGTCTGGAATGTAGGGCCATGCACGCTCACGGCTACCCCAGTGTCGACCTCCTGGGCTCCAGCAATCCTTCCACCTCAGCCTTCTGAGTAGCCAGAACTACAGATGTGCACTACCACGCCTGGCTATTTTTTATTTTATTGTAGAGACAAGGTCTTGCCAAGTTGCCCGGGCTGGTCTCAAACCCGCAGGCTCAGGCAATCCACTCACCTTGGCCTCCCAAAGTGCTGGGATTACAGGCTGAGCCACAGAGCCCGGCCTAGACTTTCAAATATCACCTGCTGCCAGAGAGATCATTCTAATGATGTTTCACCCTTCTAAGACTCTCCAAAAGTTTTCCTTCACAAGATAAATTTCAAGCCTTTCCCAAACCCTTTCTTTCCCTCACTGTCTTCTATTCCCTCTCCAGCCTTTTCTCTTACCAGTCTCCTTGTATGCTAGCCAAGTTTTGTTACTTGCTTCTTGCAAATTTTTCCTCCTTTGCTCTATCTAAAAAATGTTTCACTCCATATTGTCACATTCCTTCCTCCCCACAAATACTTTGCTCAAACCTAGAAAATCACTAATCATCTCTTAAGATTCACATCACACTTGAGAAAGTGTTCCTGACTTTCTCACACGGAATGATGGCTAGTCCTCTATATTTTGCTACCAGATTGTCCTATGCATGTCATTCTCAAAGCACTTATAACATAGTTTATATTTGTTAGATTCCATGCCTGTCTTCCTCAACTAATCTATAAATATCTGGATAGTAAGAACCCCTTACTAAATTTTGTGTTCTCAACAGAGAGGAGGTATAACATTCCTGACACAGAAAATGCAAAGTAAACAAATGTGCTACAAATCCAAAGACAAGGAATTAATTTTAAAATCACATCATAGGAAGGTAAATTCTGCAAACATAGGATGACCTATATTTTTTAAACCTGTATACTTTGTCCAGGCTGAGAAGTGTGTGTGGGTGTATGTGTATGTCTGTGTGTCATGTCCCAACTCAGTTCTGGGGCAAGTTAATTAACCCTGGTAAACTTTAGTTTCTTTCTCTCTAAAAGCCTGTGAAAAGGAATTAATTATGTTATCTGTTAACTCAGTTGATTCCTATAGTGGTGCTTTTTAACAAGGTGACCATATTAGTTTCCTACTGTTGCTATAACAGGTGACCACAACTTGGTAGCTTAAAAAAAGTCCCACACATGAATTTTCTTAGAGTTACAAAGTTCAGAAGTCCAAAACAGGTGGCACTAGGCTAATATTAAAGTGTTTCCTTTGCAGGCTCTAAGAAAGTCTGTTTCCTTTCCTTTTCTGGCTTCTAGGGCTTCTTGTATTCCTTGGCTTGTGGCCCCTTCTGTCTTCAAAATAAGCAATGGCTAATTGAGTCTTTCTTACACTTCATGACTCCGACACCTACCCTCTAATCTCCCTCTTCTGTTTATAAAAACACTGCACTCACCTGAATGATCCAGGATAGTTACCCTATCTTAACATCCTCACTTTAGTCACAACTGTAACATCTCTTTTGCCATGTAAGTTATTCAAGTAACATATTCACAGGTTCTGGGAATTAGGATGTGGCATCTCTGGGGGAGCATTATTCTGCCTACCATAGTGCCCAACCTCTTTATTATAAGGTATCGATAATGTTTGGATATTATTATTAGAATTATAGACTATTTCTTAAGCATCATTAAATTGTTGTTGTCGTTGTTGTAGAGCTAAAACACTTTTGAGCCATGCAACTTTGCTGCAATGTGACTTTCTACCAATATATTACAGTTGTTTCACTCCAAAAGTGGGCTAAGTGGTTCATTTTTGAAAATTGGTCATTTTGCAATGCTGGGATTCACTTACAGTGAAAAGAAATTGGTATTTATCTAAAAGTATCTTAGTAGCCCCAAGGAAGACAATTTAACTATCATTACTGTCACTGTGTAGTCATGACAGGCAGCCAAGGAGGACTTGCAATGCTCCAAGAGCTGCTTCAAGTGTTTATATATTCATGGACTAATTGGATCCTAGCAGCCCGCCCTGTAAGTAGGTACTTTTATTTCCCCCCTCCCCCGTTTTTTTTAACAGCAGTTGGGAGTCTGCCCAAAGTTTCAGGGTTAGAGAGTGGTAGAGATGGGATTTAAACCCAGGTGGTCAGGCTGTGGAACCTGTTTTTTAGCTTCAGCGCTATAAAAATAGGAATGTGGGAAGGGATGAGGCAACATTAGAAGGATAAATACTCTACTTTGGGCTAATAGCTCTCAGCATTTTTATAGCTCATCATGGTACAGATTGAGAGTGTTTAGTCTTACTGAGTTCTAATACTTGTGCTTAAAAAAATGCATAGTAGACGACCAACTGTGTTGGAACTTGGTCAGTTTCCAGAGATGTTTGAAAACAAATTGTCCAGTGAGTTCAGGCTTTTCAAGACATGCCACTTAGGTCTTCTCTCTCTCTCTCTCTCTCTCTCTCTCTCTCTCTCTCTCTCTCTCTCTCTCTCTCTCCCCTCTCCCTCCCTCAAAATATACTTTAAAAACATTAAGTACAGCAATTCTCATATATTACCTTTCTCTATTCTGCTGAATCACTCTGACGCATGGTTTAAGAGCAAGAAATCTGCCCTTTTAATAGAAGGTTGTTATCCAAGTCAGTGTTTTCTAAAAAAAGTCAATGTTTCAAAGGACATTTTAGGGTAAACAGATGTTATAAATACTTTAATCGCTGTGATTAAGTTAAAATGATAAAGGAAAGATTGTTAATAAGGCTAATCACTACAAACAAAATGTTGAAAGCACTTGTTGGAATATTTTATATGATAAGGAACTCATTTTAAGAGCATTACTCTAGGATATGACCGTGAGGAATTGGTATATGCCAAAAGTCTGTTGGCAGAGCTAGGTGCTAACTCAGGTTCAGCAAGATAAGTCAATTGACTTAATGAGCCTTATATGTTCATTACAGCCACATTAGTGTAAATATCACCTGATGTGAAAAATCTCTTTACGCCAAAATAAGCAGAGAAGAGACCAAGTGGGCAAAAGAATTATATGTAACTGATTAGAAAATGTTTCTGTATGAATGAAATCCATTTTATATATCAAGCCTATCACCTACGCTTACTTTGATCTAGGTTGAATTCTAAGTCATTTTAAAAATTAAAAACAGTTAAATGGAGTCCTTCATTTCACCCATGGCATTTGATATTTACACATCACACAGAGCTTGGAGAGTGTGTTACCTGCATCACGTGGTCACGATCTAGCTTTTATGCTCCTGTGTTTTATTTAGAATCCTTTGGCGATGAAACTGTTGACCTTAGTTAGCTAGAAACAGCTGCTTTTCTATTTTGATTTGTAGTTTGTTTTCCAAGTGTTAAGCACATGTAGAGAAATTTTTTCCATAGACTGATATTAAACGTTTTATTTATATTTCTTTTATTTTTAATGGTCCATGAGACTATTTAGAAAAGTGAGAGCCAATTAGAGCATTCACTGTAAATGTTTTTAGGAAAGAAAATCTCCCTTGGGTACTTCAATGGATGGATCAATATCACATTCATTTATTTTTGTGACACACTCAAATACAGTACTGTATTCTGGAAACACAGTCTGCTGTCTATTTTGACTGAGTTAAAAATATATAATTTATTTCAAAGTTTTCAAAAGTTTCTGCCTGCAGACAAAGCTAGGTGCTTTCCAGTAATCAGGGTTAGCTCTTTATTTTGCCAATGAATGGATACCTTGAGAAAGTATCCAGTTGATAAGCTTAGTTTAATGAGTACATCTTATTTCATATAATTATATTTTATAGTTTCTGGTCAAAGATGAAGATAATTTAATTTCTTCTTTTAGTTTGTACTTTAATTAGAGTTTAACTTTTTTGGTTTCTATGATATATGTCTTGGTAAATATGTATATAAACCCTATTTTTAAAATTTTAAAATTTTTTCTGAGTTGGAGTCTCATTCTGTCACCCAGGCATGATCATGACTCACCACGGCCTTGACTTCCTGGGCTCAGGTGATCCTCCCAACTCAGCCTCCCGAGTAGCTGGGACTACAAGTGTCTGCCACCACACCTGGCTTAATTTTGATATTTTTGTAGAGAAGTGGTCTCGTTATGTTGCCCAGGCTGATCTCAAGCTTCTGGGCTTAAGCAATTCTCCTGCTTCATCCTCTCAAAGTGCTGGGATTACAGGCGTGAGCCACCATGTCCAGTAGGTCCTATTATTTTTATTTTTATGTTATGCATAATTTACTGAAAATTAGTGCAAAATATGGGGAACTATAAGGCTGATGTCAAGCAGGCACCATTGTGTTCCTTGAAGGCAATATAGAGATAGGTAGAGTCAGTGTGCTGGATCCTGAGTAGTAGACAGTGACAGGTGACTGGGTCCTGAGTAGCAGACAGTGACAGGCGACATGGAGAAAGGAGAATGCAGGAAGCATTCACCACATTTATTTGTGGTGAGACCCAGGTAGGTGGAATTGCACAAAGAAACCAGGATGGGAGACTCAGTTTCTAAACCTTAAGCTCTGAGAGAGCCATGTTTCATCACAGGGCTGTGTGATTTGCGGTAGGAAAGAAACTCTCTTAGTTAGCCCCACGAAGGAGGTTGTGGTGGTGGCCATTATCTTTGTCGTTGTGTTTGCCTGGATAGAATGACAGATGGGAAAGTAGCTTTAGAGTTTTAGTACACACACACACACACACACACACACTCACACATTATATATATGTGTGTGTGTGTATACACATATTTTTATGAGGGGACACCCAAAAAAGCCTGGAATTTATTTATTTAAAAATTTGTATTTATTCTTACATGTTTAAACTTCAATCATCTTCAAAGTCCTCTCTGTTGGATGCAATACACCTTTCGAGACTCTTTTTCCACTGCTCAAAAAAGTTTTTGAACTTGTCAATTTTGATGCCATTTAGTGTTTTTGCCATTTTTTGTTTCCTGTCTTCCACATCAGCCAAACGTTTCCCTTTGAGGACTTTTCTCATCCAGGGAAAGAAAAAAAGTCACCAGGGGATTGAGTGAATAGGGAGGGTGGGACACAGGGGTTATGCTGTTTTTTGGCAAAACAAACAAATGAACAAAAGACCCTGCTGAATACTCAGCACAGTGTGGGCAGGTGTGCTTGTAAATTATCCATCATGAAATGGACACATGTATTGAAAGAATCTCCAAAAAAAATTTCACCAAAGCTGAATGCAGCCTTTCAGAATATTAGCTGGTCCACAGATGCCAGTAGCTTCCTAGAATACTGACCCAAGGGAGCAAGCCTATACTACAAGGAGTCTGCCCTTAATTCCATAATAACCTGGATAATTCCAGGTTTTTTGGGTCCCCACATAGTATTATATAGTGTATATAGTATATATAATATTACTTATATTTAAATAAATACTTCTGGTAATGTTTTAAAGTATCTTTTTTTTCCTTTCAGGAACATTAACAAAGGCCTATTTTAAGCCAAATGGGAGTGAGCCTTTGGTCACTGATGGTGAAGTCCAGGGGTCTGATGTTATTCTTACGAACACAATTTATAACGAGAGCACTGTGGTGTCTACTGCCCATCCCAACCAGCACATTCAGGCCTGGACAACGGATATTTCTCCCCCAGGGGACCAAAGTCACCGGAGTACAAGTAAGTTTGAAAGTACTGATTGCGAATGACTTTCCATGTCTGTGGAATGCACAGGTGGGTTTTTAAGTGTGGCAACCAATGGTCTTAACTCACAATCACTTCCTGGTCACACAGCCAACCTCCATCTGTTGAGCCTCCCCAAGTGCCCTTCTCTGAAATATATAATGCTATCAGCTCAGCTGTTCAGATAGGGACTGAGCAGACATGAAAATGCGTCAAAGGCTATTCCACATTTCTGAGGTGTAAGAATTTGTGCTGCTTGCCCCAGGATAGTGGTGTTGATTTTGTAGTGGTTCTTATTTTCAAATGGCTAATATGTAAGTTAAGTTTGTTGTGTTTTGTCATTGGTCCCTTGCTGGAGGGCCAATTCAGGAACAGGAGGCCAAGTGATTTAATGGGAGCTAGTCCTCCATTTGCTTTTGAGGTGTTCACATGTTCTATTTTTTAAAAATCTTCCTTCCTTCTTTTTTTTTTTTTTGAGTTGGAGTCTCACTCCTTCAACTAGGCTGGAGTGCAGTGGCACGCTCATGGTCACCCCAGTGTCGACTTGCTGGGCTCCAGCGATCCTTCTGCCTCAGCCTTCCAAGTAGCCAGAACTACAGGTGCATGCCACCACACCTGGCTAATTTTTTATTTATTGTAGAGACGAGGTCTCACCAAGTTGCCCGGGCTGGTCTTGAACCTGCGTTGCGTGCTCAGGCAATCCACTCGCCTCGGCCTCCCAAAGTGCTGGGATTACAGGCTGAGCCATGGAGCCCAGCCTGTTTCCTTCTTTTGTTGACTGTGAAATTTATTTTACATGTTGGCGAGTGACAACTAATCACACCTTGAGAAAAACAGTGTGTGCAAAACTCTTCTGCGTGAGGGTCAAGGAAGAGATTTGTTAGTTACTTATTCCAGAAAAAGGGCTGGGAGAGAGAGAGAAAAGATAGAAATTGTTGACATGGGGCATGCCGCGATGGTGAGATGTGGCAGGTGACATGCTCTGAAATGTGATTCTATCCCTTGATAAAGTAATGTCACCCAACTTCCAAAACACTTGGCGGGATTTATGTGGAAAACACAGAGCAGCTTCAACTCTGATCCAACCAGCACTGATAAAAAATAATCCGGGCATAGTCACTGTCAGAACTTTCTCTGAAATTGTCTTGCCTCTTATTTTCTACTTCCTAAAATAAGGTTATGGGATAGAAAAATTATACAAAGTCCATCCACCCATGATCAATTTCTTCTGTGTTTCTCACTCTTTCATGGAAACCCACAAAGGGATATTACATCTTAGGTCTGAGACAGAGTATTTATTTTTATTTTGAGCCAGGAAGGGAAGGATTAAGTTGAATTTGATGGTCACAATGTATGTTTGCCAGTGTTTGAGGCAAAGCAGGGTTATTCAATTTCTCCAGCCCAAAAGAGACAGACTATTTGGATTCCGTTATTTCTCAGAGTACCTATAGGTATTAACTATTTCTTGTGCTTGGTGTTCACCAGTGATTCATATGAATTTGTGTTCATTATCTGATAGTCATATTGCAAACCAGGATTATGCCAAGTTAAATTTATTTTTCTCATGAGTTTAATTTTGTGGTTTTATATTTTGGTCATGCTTTAAGCAGTTCATTATTCTTAAGGACAGTGTTTTTCATCAAAAGTACAGAAGTAATTTAAACAAAAACTCAGTCCAGTTAATGTGGTTGCAATTACAGCAATTGTTATTTTCTTCTTCGAAGCTCATTTGTCTGTATTTTGGAAGTTCCATTACTTGTTAAGATTCAAATAGGACAAACACGGACCCTTAAGAGGAAATAAACGTATAGCAGCTGTTGCTCAGAATGGAAGTTTGATAGCAATCTGTTTGACTCATTTTCTCTTCCTATGCTGGAATGCTGCTTGAGAATATGAGCCTCACTTGACAGGTAGAGGGAATTCAGGTGAAATTAGAATGGTTTAATGGAGAAAGGCCAAAACCTTTGAATATGTGTCATTCTGTGTTGTTAATGTACTTGACAGTTAGCATTGACTTTACTGTCTGACCACATAGACTCTCAGTATACTGTCTATGGTAACTACAATTACTTACTGCAAGGAGTTTATTATTTTTCACACATCTCAGTAATAGTGCCAGCCTGAGGTTTTAGAATTTTGGCAGGTTTCAAGGCATGTTTGAATATTTTCTCTGTGATCCCTCCTTTAACTGATGAGATACACAGGACAGGGAATATCATACACCTTTTTCTCAAGGTATAAATTTGAGGCTTAGTATAATTAAGTTGACATTTCTAGAAGAAAGAGAAATTGAGTTGACAAAGCTAATACACTTGCTTAGTAATTGGTGGATGTGAAATTGGGATTCAGATCTTGGGATTCCAAGATCAGTGTTCTTTCAAAGATTTTATGCCTCCTCAATTAATATTATTGTTTTATTGGCAGTAGCAGGAGTATTACTGAACACATTTTAAGATCCAGGAGAGTAGAAAGAGAGGACTTTTGTTTTTTCATTGTGGTGTATCCAGTGTGCAATAAAATATTAGTTGGATGAGTAAATAAATGAACTAAAGTCATTTCAAATTTGAATATCTAATTTATCACATTTGATGGTGATGTCTGATTACACTTCTTTGATACTTATTTAACCAATTTTACTTTAACTATCATTTAATGTCTTGTATCTGTATTAACCGCGAGCAAAGAATTTACTTTTATCCTCCCCTTTTATTATGATTCTTGAATTAAGATGTCATTTTAAATTCCTGGCATATGTGAAAGCTATTTAAGTCCACTTCAGCCTTAAAATACCAATGGTCAGACATTCTATTCTGCCCAAAGATCCTGAGTAGGAAGCCAAAGGGTGGACTTCTGGTAAAAGGTACCAAGAAATAGTCTTTCCCCAAGACGTTTCCTCTTGGGGGCCCTTAATGTCATGCCAAGACATAGAATACTGCATTTTGTGAAGTTTAACCAGAATACCCCCCATATTACATTGTGCAGCATAGTTAGGTTTTGTGAATGTGAAATAGGCTTTATGTGACATCTGTTACTTCTTGGGTTTCATCAGTTGCATTTTGAAAACCCATTGTAATGTGGAAAAGGAAAAAGCCCACAGTTAACTTTCATGCCATGTTCCAGCAATGGATTTTTCTAGGTCGCATTCTATGTCTGGATTTTAATTTTCACCCTTTTCTCCTTATATGTTTTACAAATATTTAAACGTATGTTGAACTTCAAAGAAAGGGAAAAATTCTTTAACCAACCAAGACCTTTTGGGTTAAAGGTAATGAGGATAACAATAAAATAACTCAGCAATTCTGGTCAGGGATTACAGTGACAAGAGAGTGGATTGATGTGCTGGAAGATTAAAGCATTCTGTTCTCTCATTGAGTCTTTGATAACCAGATCCTAAATCTTCCATTTCAGATGAAAATGCATTATTCCTTTCATTCACTTTTTTAAAAAAACTGCGTTTTGAGATATAATTCATATGCCATAAAATTCATCCTTTTAATGTATACAAGTAAGCAGTTTTAAACACATTCACGGAGTTGTGCAACCATTATCACTGCCTTGTTTTAGAATATTTTCATCACTGCAAAATGAAATATCATATTCCTTTTTCCTTATTTCCCATTTTCCTTAGCTCTTGGCCAAAACGAGTCTATTTTCTATCTCTGTGGATTTGCCTATTCTGAACTTTTCATATGAGGGGCATCATACAATGTGTAGAACTTTCACTTTGCATGATGGTTTCTTTCACTTTGCGTGATGTTTTGAGGATGCATCCATATTATAGAATTTGCCAGCACTTCATTCTTTTTTAGTTCTGAATAATATACAATACTATATATAATTAATAATATTGCATCAATATATAACTTTTTTATACAGTTATCTATTGATAGATACTTGCTTCCACTTTTTTAAGCTATTATAAATAATGCTGCCATGAGTGTTCATGTAATAGTTTTCATGTGAACACGTTTCCAATTCTCTTGGGTTTATGCCCAGGAGTGGAATTGTATTCCTGACTTATCTGTCTAGTTATTATTGGGAATGGAGTATTAAAGTCTCCAACTATTATTATACAATTGCCTATTTTTCCCTTCAATTCTGTCAGTTTTTGATTCACCTATTTTGATGGTCTGTCATTCAGTGTGTAAATTTTTATAATTGTTGTATCCTCTTG
The DNA here is from genome assembly GCA_963574415.1 of Tarsius wallacei. Taxonomy (NCBI): domain Eukaryota; kingdom Metazoa; phylum Chordata; class Mammalia; order Primates; family Tarsiidae; genus Tarsius; species Tarsius wallacei. Next base: position 21,823 of record CAUYQG010136072.1, read on the forward strand.
CTGTATTGAACCATTTATTAATAGATGTCTTTCTTTAACTCTTCTAACCTTTTTGATTTAAAGTCTATTTTGTCTGATACAGATGTTCCTCAACTTACAATGGGGTTACATCCTAGTAAACCCTTAATAAGTTGAAAATATTATAAGTAAAAAATGCATTTAATACATCTTACCCAAAGAACATTACAGTTTAGCCTGTAACCTACCTTACATTAGCCTGTAGTTGGGCAAACTCATCTAACATAAGGTCTATTTTATAGTAAAGTGTTAAATATCTCATGCAATTTACTAAATACTAAAAGTAAAAAACAGAGTAGTTGTATGGGTATTTGAAGTACAATTTCTGTATGAATTTGTATTAATTTTGTACCATTGAAAAGTCGAAAACTCTTAAGTCAAACCATCGTAAGAGAGCCGTCCTACTCTCTTTTGATTACTATTTGCATGGAATATCTTTAACTATCCTTTCACTTTCAATTTGTCTGTGTCTTTGGATTGAAAGTGTCTCTCTAAGCCAGGCTTGGTGGTTCAACCTGTAATCCCAGCACTTTGGGAGGCTGAGGTGAGTGGATTGCTTGAGCCTGCGGGTTCGAGACCCACCTGGGCAACTTGGCGAGCCCTCATCTTTACAAAAAAAAAAAAAAATTAGCCGGGTATGGTAGTGCACGCCTGTAGTTCCAGCTACTTGGAAGGCTGAGGCGGAAGGATCGCCGGAGCCCAACAGGTCGAGGCCGGGAGTGGCCACTGCACTCCAGTCTGGGTGACAGAGTGAGACACCAACTCAAAATAAAATAAAATAAAATAAAATAAAATAACATAAAATAAAGAAAAAAGAAAAAAAGAAAGTGACTCTCTAATAAACAGCATATAGTTGGATTATTAAAATTAATTATGACAATCTGTTTTTTGATTGGAAAGTTTAATCCATTTACATTTAAAGTAATTACTGATAAAGAGTGGCTTCTATCATTTCACTATTTGTTTTCTATCTACCTTATAGCTTTTTGTCCCTGTATTAGTGCTTTCTTTTGTGTTTAGTTTTTTTTTTCTTTTTTTCTGTAGTGAAACATTTAGATTCTGTGAGTTTAATTGTAATTGAATTTCTTTTGGTATATATTCTATAGCTATTTTCACTGTGGTTACCATGGGGATCACATTTAACATCCTAAAGTTATAGCACTCTAACTTGAATTTATACCAGTTTAACTTCAGTGGCGTACAAAAATCTGGTCCTTTAACAGCTCTTTCCACCCCTGGAAGTTCCAAGCCTTCAATAGAACCCAGAATTTCATAATAGTTACTTCAGACAGATTCTGCCAATGCAATTGTTGTCTAGGCGGGGAGACAGATTGCTGGTGCCATCTTCTTAGAATTCGCTCTAGCAAAAATGTAAGTTTTGACAATTTTTCCAATGTTCTCACTGCTGTTATAGAGGAACAAAAGGATCTTACTTTGCCATTCTGGGAGTACTTCTTACTCCTTATTCATTTTTACCTTCCTTATTTACTTTATTTCTTCTTTTTCATTCCCTACAATATGGAGATTTAATTTTCCTCTGTTTCATAATGCTTTAATATTATATACATTATTTTTAGTTGAAGTTTTTATTTCCCATTTTTGTATAACTCCCTTCATTCCTTCTTCTTTTTCTACATCATACTACTTTATATCTGCCTTTGGCTAACCCATGTTAACAGCCTAATGTGCATGATTGTAATTTTTTCCATCCTCATAAAATCTTATAAAAATATATATACACACACGCACAGAAGAATATACATATAAGAGAGTTTTTTGTCATTGTTTTTCAAAAATAGAATCATATTTATTATATATATTTTTCTGCATAATGTCTTTTCTCATTCAAGAATACTGCATGTGAAGATCTCCAAGGCAATGGCTTCATTCTAATCCACTGTAATAATGACTAAATAGTATCCCATGTTGTCATTATACCATCGATATCGACCATTCCTCTAAGAATAAGCCCTCACTTTATTTGTAGTTTTTCTTTTTCCTCAACGAGCTACATGAAGTCTTTTTTCTGAAGATGAAGTGACCTGGGTCATGACCATGATGGTGTCTAAAAAGTGGTGATTCATTGACACTGACAATTAGACATGTGCCAAAATGCCCTAAGCTCATTCCCAACAGTTGCTGGCGGAGAAAGCTTATGTGTCATCTAAAAATTCTAAAGTTATTCTTTCTTCCTAGTTTTATGTTTTCACATGTGGCATTTCCATTAGCTTTAAAGTGAACCCTACAAGAATATGCAGCTAAGCGTATTAGAGCAGGTCTTGGAGTTTTACCTGGATCACTGCTTATCAGGCCACTGTCCGAGGAATGACATTTGAGAAAGGGAGTCTAATTAGACTTCTGAAATCAGGTCAAGTCTTGAATTCTCTACCCCTGACATTTTCTTCTTTTTTTTAAATTTTATTTTAAAGATGTGGGGTACAATTCAGAATTAGGTATACAAGTAGTCTTTGTACAGGTAAAGTTGGGGCATCCCTTTGGTCTCCACTTTGCCTGGTTTGAGATCAGGTACCCTTATTGATGTTGTGTGCCTCCCACCCTCACAGTTTCTCACTACTCCCAATCCTTTTCTTATAGTATTATGATAAATGTTCAGGGTCTGCTTATGAGTGAGAACATGTGGTACTCAGTTCTTTGTTTCTGTGATAGTTCACTGAGTACTATAGACTCTAAATCTATCCAATTTGCTGTGAATCCATAATTTTGTCCTTCTTTATGGCTGTAATTTTCCACTGTGTATATGTACCATGTTTTTTAATCCATTTCACTTTCGATGGACAGCATGGTTGGTTCCATGTTTCCACCGACATTTTCTAATCCTGTTAAGAAGTAAACTTTGGCTGTGTTCATTACATTGTTTAAAAGTCAGTTCTGCTGCTCTCAGAGTGATTTACCCACCTCTGAAGATTGCTGACTATAGATTATTGTGCAGTTTGTAGTGGGATTTGTGCTTCTATGTGTAAATGTGGATGGGTGAGTGCTCAGATGTGCCTGAGAATTATAACCTTAGAAGTCCTCTGTTGAATTTTTGCACGGTATTTATCCATCTCAGGTTTGGAGGACCTCAGGATGTATTCTTGGGGATACAAGAATTATCTGTAAGAATCTCTTAACTGTATGCTTTCATTTCAATTATAATTAAAATAATCACTGCAAGCCCACTCTGGATCACCTATACAAGCATTAGAAGTACTGCCAGGGGAGGGGGGCAGGGCACATAACATCCATAAGGGCACCTGATCCCAAACCAGGGGAATTGGGGACCAAAGGGAGGACCAAACTTCACCTGCACAATAACTGCTTCCTACTCCTGAATTATACCCCAAATCTTTAAAATGAAAAAGTAAAATAAATGGATATCACTATTAAAAAAAAGAAGTACTGCTCTGGAATTTTGGTGCTTGTATGAGTTTTTATTTATGACTATGTTGCTGCTAAGCTATACAGCTTAGACATTTGCTGGCTATTAAGAAGGGAACAGAAGCAGACTTAGTAGATATTCTTGATTAGAGAACAAAGTACGTACTGGCATGCTATACAAAGCACATCTTTGTAGTAGTTCAAATAGAGAAATACGGCAGTAGACTCGCTCAGCTGGGATACAGGGTACTACGGAGCTTCCCAAACACAAAACTTGTGCCACAGCAATCAGCACCACATTCAGGGTATTTCAGCAGAACCGTGCAAGTATGAATCCATTACTCTAACTAATTTAAATTATATTAGTTTTGTTCTTATTTAATTTATAGAAATTAATTTTAATTTTCTGCTTGCGTTGGACTTGTAGACATAAAGAGATTTAGATATAATTTTATGTGTGCTTTCAAAGCTTTTTTCCTGTTAAAAAAGCCTGTCCAGTTCTTCAGCTTGAGAAATACTGCTTTAGGGTACCTGAATTCTAGCTGTCTGTGTCACATTCCCAGAAAAAGCAGCAATGCTGTAGGGCAGAGCTTCATCACACTTTTGTACCAAGGGTGCCTTTGGCAATATGGTGAAGCTGACAGATGTCTTCTCAGAATAATGTTTCGGTGGTTAAAATAAATTGCTCAGAATTAAAAGAAAGGCAATTGTAATAAAATGCAGTTACCAAAATATTATAAATGTAAATTTATAATCTAGTAACATACATGTTTATTTTTTAGCACATTCAAAAATGATATCTAATAGATCAATAACTATAATTTTATAACAAGGTGAGCATAAATAATATTTTGAAATGTCTGTAACAACTCTACAAGGGGGGGACCCCCCAAAACCAGAATTTATTTATAAAAAATTGTGTATTCTCAAGCCTGTAATTGCAGGCTTTGGGAGGCTGAGGCAAGAGGACTGCCTGAGCCCAGGGGTTCAAGACCAGCCTGAGCGACTTGGGGTGAGACCTCATCTCTACAACAAATCAAAAAAGTAGTCGGGCATGGTAGCACATGCCTATAGTTCCGGCTACTTGGAAACCTGAGGCAGAAGGATCTTCTGAGCCCAGCAGGTCGACACTGGGGTGGCCATAAGGGTGCCACTGCACTCCAGCGTGGGCAACGGAGACTCCAACCCCCCCCAAAATTGTGTATCTATTCTTATGTTTAAATTTCAGACACCTTCAAAGTACTCTCCATTTGATGCAATACACTTATCAAGATGCTTTTTCCACTGTTCAAAACAATTTTTGAGCTCATCAATTTTGATGCCTTTTAGTGCTTCAGTTTTTTTTTTGTTTCACCTCTTCCATGTCTACAAAATGTTTCCCTTTGACGACTTTTTTCATCCAGGAAAACAAGAAAAAGTTGCTTGGGTGGGATCAGGTGAATAGGTTCATGCTGTTTTTGGTCAAAAACTGCTGAACACTCATTCATGGTGTGGACAGGTGCATTTGTAAATTACTCATCATGAAATGAGCAAACACACTGAAAGAATCTCAAAAAAAAAAAGAAGAAAGAAAAAAAATCACTGAAGCCGAACACAGCCTCTCACAACAACGCAAGCTCAGACACTGATGTTGATGGGTTCCTAGAACACTCAACTATCAGGGAAAGCCTGTACTAAAAGGGACCCACCCTCCAAAAGATAGTTTTGAGTTTTTTTGGTCCCTCTCATATGTTGATAAGCAACTATAAATAATTTCTAGACAGCCTAAATTCTATGTATGGACCATTGGGGTCTTTGGATTCTGATTAAGACCACCTGCTTTATAAGAAAAATTATTTTTGTTGGTAACTAGTAGGGTCTGAGGTCTGCCTAAGCTGCCTCATTAGGCCTTAGTAATACTCCAAAGCTACTGTAGTCATGACAGAAACCAGGGTTAGACCCCAATGTTCAAGTGCAGTTGGTTGTTCTCTTCTATATATTAAGTCACATTCTTTAGGCTTAAAGAACAATGATAAGATTCAGACACGGACTTCTGGCTAATAGCCACATCTAAGCTAGAGTAGGGAAGCAGTGACATAATTGGGGTGTGCCTGGTTGTTAGCATTCTAGTAAAGACCAGCACACTTCTTGGGAGGTTGGGGAGAGAAAGAGAGAGAGAGAGAGAGAGAGAGAGAGAGAGAGAGAGAGAGAGAGGAAATTCGAGTGTAAGAATGGACTCTCTCTTTTCTCATTTCTTTCCTCCTCTTTGTATCTTTAGATGATTCTTTTTCAAAGCTGTATCGAGCTCCTCCCAGAGAGAGCAAATGCATTCATTGCAGAGCTCAGCTTCTGAACATCGTAATGGAACGGTAACTATTTCACTCTCCTTTAGCTACAATCCGAGTCTCCTTTCTTTCTTAGAGATCGGGGAAAGACTTCCTGACTCTCCTAAATGAGTCCACAATATCCCTCAGGTGATGTATGTCTCTAAAGGTAATGTGCCTATAACACACAAATAAACACAACAAACGACAGTCAGAATTAGACAGTCATGGCAAAAGGGCTTGTGCCTCAAAACTTTTCTATTCAGGTTCATTATCACAATTTCCTCTCAGGAAGAACAGCTTGATAACATTTATTCACATAGAGAAAAAAAACCACAAACAAACAAACAGTAGCATGTTGATAACGACATTGCAAAAACAATCCTGGTCAAACTCAAGGACCAAAATGATCTTTCAAAAGCCACAGGCTTGACTAAAAGTAAAGGTAAAACCCAAAAAATCCAGAATTGTATAATTTACTTGACTCTGGTTCTGAAAGAAAATCGGCACTGCATATATTATTTTGCCTGTCTCAGGTTTTTGGTCTTTGTATAATTCTGTGTTGAGCGCAAAGAACCCGTCAGGGAGAATCTGTTTGCTGTTACTTGTGCCTTGGAGAATAAGACTTTTCACCGACTTGTAGTTGCAGTGAGTATGGTAATGAGTTTTCCAAACCCAAAACTTTACATCTGTTCACACTTGATGGAAGCCATTCTTTGTGTTTTAGTGTTAACACATTTTATTCTTCTCTCTTCCCGCTCTGCATCATTAATCTAATACTCACATGTGGTGTTTGGATTTACAAGACTTACAGTATAGTACTGGTTTATAATTATATTATGCTGTGTAAACCCATTCTGATGCCTGTGTACTTTTTCAGGTTTCATGAGATATCTCAATTTTGGAGAATCCACACTCATATTCTGTGAAGAATCACTTATTCATAGCAGCTATTGATTGGGGGTCACACTCTGGGATTGGGTAATATGGACTATAAAGATGGGTAGGACAGAAGTCCTGTCACCAAGTTGCCAGTCGTCCAGTAACTGTCTTGAAACATGAACATATTAAAGTAAGAAGTTCTATAAGAGAGGTTCAGAAAGAAAATTTTATCCATTTCAATTCTTAGTATGCTTTAAAAGATAATATTTCTAATTCATATCATTTAATACTATAATAAATACATTAATTTTTTTAAATCATGAAGTTTTATTTATAATAACAAAAATAAACATTAGCTCAAAAGTCATCCTGGAGCTTCCATTTTTAATCAGATTCAATGACTTCATTGTAAATTTTTTGTTGTGTTTTGTTTTGTTTTTCGGTTGGGGACACACTCTATTACCCAGGCTGGAGTGCAGTGGCACAATAACAGTTTACCACAGTCTCAACTTCCTGGGCTCAGACAATCCTTCCCCCTCAGCCTCCCAAGTAGCTGGGACCACGGTGCACATCACCATGCCTGGTTACTTTTTTGATTTTTTTTTTTTGTGGAGATGGGGGTCTCTCTATGTTGCCCAGGCTGGTCTCGAACTCCTGGTTCAAGTAATCCTCCCACCTCAACCTCCCAAAGTGCTGAGATTACAGGTGTGGGCTACCACACTTGCCCCATTTTTAAATTTAATAATTGTCTTGGGTCAATCGAACAGAACCTTAAGTTTTCAGTTTTGTTTATGGAATATGGGAAGACCAACCTTGCTGTTATAGGCATTAATGGGAATTCTATCACCTCAGGAAATGGAAGATGTAAAATTTGATCATTTCTTCCTTGGACTTACCTTCTAATTCTTCATTGTTTATTAAGTAATCAAGCTCAGAAAGTTTGTTTTGTTTTGATTATATGTTTAAATGTCCACTGACCAATGGTCTTTAACTTGTGCTTCTCAGGAGACTGATTTATGATGTCCTAATGGCTGTTAAAACACACTATGTTATCATATAATATGTTATTTAAAATTAATAAAACATTTAAAAAATGAACAATATGGGAGATTGCTGTGGAAAAGAAATGGAGACCTTAAATCTAAAGTGTTTACTGGTTCTGGAGTTTGGGCACTGGCCAAATGTCCATGTCACAGCCAATCTTGATAAGTAGTGAAGCAGGGAATGCTGGGAGACCTATCAAACATGCCAGCCTCCCAGTAGAGATGATCCCACAGGGTAACAATCTCTTTCCAGGCGGACCTCTCTGGAGCGGTCCCATTGATTGCAGACATGCACAGTTCTAAGTGGTTTACGTGTAATGATTGTTAATCCTCACAATAATTCATTAGTTTCATTTTATTGAAGAGAAAACACACACACACATTAAATAATTTGCTCAATATTGCTCATCTGACAGGTGGTAGAGCCAGTGTTTGAACCCAAGTAACCAACTCCAGAGTCCATGCTCTATTTTGTCATGAACAGCAAAATGGAACAGCATGAACAGTCATTGAAAAAGACACGAAGGAGTAGGGGAATCTGTCGTCTATGTAGCAGCACAACTCAGTGGTTAGTTCCTTGGGGTGGAATCCCATCTGTTTGGCCGCTAGGGATATTTGAAGGGAAATGGTGTTAGTCTAGTGTTCAGTGCTAGAACACAGTCCTGCAGAAGAATGAATGATATGAGGGATGGAGAAGTGATATTTTAAGGGCTGTCTGTCTCAAGTCTGGATTTGGAGGCCTGTACTTCCAGCTACTTGGGAGGCTGAGAAGGAAGTATTGCCTGAATCCAGGAGGCCGAGGCTGCAGTGAGCCTTGTTGTGCCACTGCACACCAGTCTGGGCAACAGAGTGAGACCCCAACTCAAAAAAAGCCCCCAACCGGCTCCCATAAAACCCAGACTTATGAAAAGGCAGCTGGTGAATTTTTTATTTTAGTTTAAAAATAACAATTTGATGGCAACCTCCTTGGGTCCCCTCCCACTGTGGGAGTTTTTCTGTCCTCTCAATAAATCCTGCTTTCAAAAAAAATAATAATTTGATTATTTGTAGAACTATTATACATGCCTATTACTTAAGTAACACAGTAAAATCAAAGTAGAAAGCAAGAAGGAAAAAGTTATTTGAAATTCTACTACCCAGAAAGAAACCATCTTTAATAATACAAGCTAAATATGCTTCCACAAATCTCTCCAAGTATATACTAAGAAAAGATAGACACCTGATAAAGATAATATTTTTTTGAGCCAGAGTCTCACTTTGTCACCCAGACTGGAATGCAGTGTCACACTCACTGCCACCGCAGCCTTGACCAGCTGGGCTTAGGTGATCCTTCCACCTCAGCCTTCCAAGTAGCTGAAATTGCAGGCGTGTGCCAGCATGCCCGGCAAATTTTTTGACTTATTGTAGAGATGAGGTCTTGCCAAGTTGCCCAGGCTGGTCTCAAACCCCTGGACTCAGGCAATCCTCTAGCCTCCACCTCCCAAATTGCTGGGAATACAGGCATGAGCCACCACACCCTGCAATAATTTTTTTAAAAATAAAAATTACTTCTTTTTTTTTTTTTGGAAAGCAAGATTTATTGAGAGAACATAAAAGCTCTCATAGAGGGAGGGGACCCAAGGGGCTTGCCTAAAAATTTTCTTGCTTTTATAAAATTACTAAATATAATCACCTTTGAATTTAACAGAGGAAAAGGGACTGAGGTGAAATTAAAAGCTGGAACTTCATATACATATTTATTAGATGAGAGATTATAGTTTCTAAATGTTTGCTGTTGTAGTGGACTCTGGTTAGCTTTTCAGCTGCTGTGCATTTATTTCCCTTTTGTGACAGTTCCCTAGTTTCCTCTTTATCCCATGGTCTTTAGTCCAACTTGAAGAGTAACCATGGTCAACCTATGGCTGCCATTTCATAATGAAGATGAAGAAATTCTTGGGGCTCCTTTCATGCCACATTTTGTATAGCCAGATGGCAAACAGGTGAGTCAAATGTCCTCTCATATAACATCAAATGTTATATAGGTAACACAAATGCCCTCTCTAAGTTTAAAAATTAGGTAATATCCTTTTTCAAAGGTCAAAGAAAAAAATCAAGATGGAAACAAAGTTTTTATAGTAGAACAATAAGAAAATCTCTACTTATCAAAATTGTGGGATGTGTTAAAAGCATACATCAAGGGAAATTTATACCTATCTATACTTAAAATAGAAAATTGGAAAGACTGAGTCATGTACCTAAGAAGTGAGAAAAAGAATAAATGAATAAGCTTGAAGAAAATAGACGGATAAGCAAAATACATTTAAGAGAAAATTAATAAAATAGAAAGCAAACATAAACAAAGGACCAAAAAGTAAAGAATCAGTTTGTCAGAAAAAGCAATACAAATACAAATCATTATAGATACAAGAGTTACAACATTAAAAAAACTTGGGAGAGAGGTTTAAGATGGCGAC
>CAUYQG010136073.1:0-12716 GCA_963574415.1 Tarsius wallacei
TACTTGGCCGGGTTCGTGGGATGGTTCGCCGGACCCCCCCTTGTCGAGGCGGCAGGGGCCAGGGGCAGCCCCGCCCCTCCCGTAGGGGCCCCTGCTTGAGACCCCAACAAAAAAAAAAAAAAAAAAAATTCAAAAATTAGCCGGGCATGGTAGCATGTGCCTGTAGTTTCGGCTACTTGGAAGGCTGAAGCAGAAGGACCTCAGGAGCCCAGCAGGTCAGCTGGGGTGGCCATGAGCATGCCACTCTGCTCCAGCCTGGGTGACAGAGTGAAACTCCAACTCAAAAAAAAAAAAAAAAAAAAAAGTGGGTCAGGAGACAGCAATAAATGTTACATAAAAGTCAAGTAATAAGCCAGGCTCGGTGGCTCAGCCTGTAATCCCGCGCCTTGGGAGGCTGAGGTGAGTGGATTGCCTGAGCCCGAGGGTTTGAGACCCGCCTGGGCAACTTGGTGAGACCTCATCTCTACAATAAATAAAAAAAAAAATTAGCCGGGTGTGGTAGCACACGCCTGTAATTCCAGCTACTTGGAAGGCTGAGCGGAAGGATCGCCAGAGCCCAGCAGGTCGAGGCTGCGGTGGCCGGGAGCGGCAACTGCACTCCAGTCTGGGCAACAGAGTGAGACTCCAACTCAAAAAAAAAAAAAAGTCAAGTAATAAAAAAATTGCACTTCATATATTCTTAACTAGTTACATGCAAAAGCATTCTAGCAATGTCTTGGGAGTCAGAAATAAAGCCAACTTTAAATTTTATAATTCTTTTACTTTTTCTAAAGGCTAATCTACTGGTACCATAGTCACTAGTACTTTGTCCACATATAAAATCTTTTTGTGAGTTTTGTTTTTACACTGAAGTCATATACAAATTTTATAAAGGAATCAGTGCATTTTCCTCAGAAAGGCATTTAAATGAAGTAACCAAATCAACTGTATTTCTGCAGGCACAAAACATTTAAATCAACTGACTACACCATCATTTCTCCAGAGGAATTTAAAAATTCCTTTCTCTAATCTAGAAAAAGACCCTTTAAAGGAAGAATATGCTCTCATTCCATGTGACCAGATATAGAGTAATGTTTATAAACTAAAATTTTTCTTCTCAAACTCTGCAGACAGTTACATGGCTTAAGTGCCTTACAACAAAGCTAAATAGTATGAGGGTAACACCTTCCAAATTATTCCATTTTTCCCCCCTACTGGTAATCATTCTTCTACTGTCCCTGCATAGACCTCAGGGCTAACTCACTATATCCAATCTGCCATTATATCCTGTCATTTCTTCCTTTAAAAAACTATTTTCCACTCCAAGGTCTCTGAGGGATCAAATGCCTATGCCAGTAACAGAGGCTCACTGCAAGTGAGTCTCTGTAAGTATCAAATCTTTGGGTGTATGGGCAGTCGGAAGGAAACTGTCCAGGTAGGAAAATGTCTCCAGTGGATTCTGCTATGTCCCCTGGCAGGAACTGGCTGCTTTAAAGTGTATCTTGATCTGAATCTTCCTTTCTATTCCCACTGTCATTGCCATCACCACCCTCTCCAAAGGTTATCATCTCTGGTTTGAATTACTTTTCATTACAACAGTTGTCATTTTTCCTACCTTTGGTCTTTCCTTTTTGAATTGCATCTATCTAGTGCATCCACTACTGCCAATCCAAAATTCTGTTCCCATCATGTCACTTTCTGGCTCAAAAACGAATTGCATCAGTTCCCCACCCCTTCTCTCTCTTCAACCTCTCCTCTCTGTTGGCCTTTTCTCTTGCTGTACAAACATGTTCCAATTCTTTCCCACTCAAAATTAATTAATTAATTAAAAACCACCACTAAAGTAAAACCTTTCTTGAAGACTTCATTCAACTCCAGGTACCACTTTTGCTTTTATTTTGCTGAACTTTTTAAAAGCACAGTCAGGCCGGCCTGTAATCCCAGCACTTTGGGAAGCTGAGGCAAGAGTATTGCCTGAGCCCAAGAGTTCAAGACCAGTCTGGGCAACATGGTATGATCTTGTCTCTACAATAAATAATTTTTTTTTTTAGTTGAGAAAGTAGGATTTATTGAGAGGACAGAAAAGCTCCCAGAGTAGAAGGGAACCCAAGGGGGTTGCCCCACAATAAATAATTTTTAAAAATCAGCCAGGCATGCTAGCACACACCTGTAGTCCCAGCTACTTGAAAGGCTGAGGTGGAAGGATCACCTGTGTCTGGAAGGTTGCGGCTGCACTAGCCATGATCTTGTCACTGCACTCCAGCCTTGGTGACAGAGTGAAAATACATACATACATACATACATAAAAGTATAGTTAAGTCACTGCTTTCTGGTCCTGTCACTTTGCTGAAACTGCTCTTATGAGGACTCCAATGATCTTGTTCTCTAATTAACAAATCCAATGAACTTCTTTTTAGTTCTCAACTTTATTGACTTCTGTAACACCTGATGATGCTGATCACCCCCCTCCTCCTTGAAATTGTTGTCTGTCTGCCCACACCTGCATCCTTTTCTCCAGATTCTCCCACCTCCTGGACCATTCTTTTCCAAACTCCTCTTCCTTAATTCTGGCTAAAATGTAAAGCGTCTGTAGGATTCCATCCATCTACTTCTCTTTTTAATTTGCACTACTCTGTCTTGATGATTTCACACTCATGGCATCAGTTATCACCTCTGCCCTGACATCTCATAAATCTTCATCTCAGTTCTAACATTTCCCTTGATTACAGCCTGTGCTTTCAACAGGCTACTGGCCTTTTCCACTAGGTTGTCACACAGGTAACTCAAATTCAGTATGCCCTAAACCAAACTTATTGACACCCTAAAACTAGTTCTTGCCCTGTTCATCTTGGTTTCATACTTATCCAGTTTCCCAAGTCAAAAATCCTGGAGTTAGCCTCCACTTCTTTCTTTCCGTAAGACCCCACACATTTAGACCTGTTGTTTCTGGTTTTTCGTTTTTGAATCGGGCTCTCACTCTGTCACCCAGGCACATACAGCAGCCACGATCACGGCTCATTGCAGTCTTGACCTCCTGGATTCAGGCAATCCTTCCACCTTAGCCACCAAGTAGCTGGGACTTCAGGTGCGCAGCACCACACTTGGCTAATTTTTTTATTTTTATTTTTTGTAAAGATGAGGTCTCGCTATGTTGTCCATGGTCTCGAACTCCTGCACTCAAGTAATCCTCCTGCCTTAGTCTACCTCAGCCTGCTAAGACTACAGCTGTGAGCCACAGCACCTGGCAGACCTGTTTTTTTTTTATTTTTATTTTTAGTTGGGGTCTCACTCTGCCACCCAAGCTGGAGTGCAGTGGCATGCTCACAGTCACTGCAGCCTTGACCTGTTGGGCTCAGGTGATCCTTCTGCCTCAGTCTTCCAAGTAGCTGGAACTATAGGCATGCACCACCATGCCCAGCTAATTTTTTGATTTATTATGAAGATGGGGTCTCACCAAGTTGCCCAGGCTATTCTCAAACCTGCGAACTCAGGCAATCCTCTCACCTTGGCCTCCCAAAGTGCTGGGATTTTATTTTATTTATTTATTTATTTTTGAGTTGGAGTCTCACTCCGTCACGCAGACTGGAGTGCAGTGGCACGCTCCTGGCCACTGCAGCCTCGACCTGCTGGGTTCCAGTGATCCTTCCGCCTCAGCCTTCCAAGTAGCCTGAATTACAGGCATGTGCTACCACGGCTGGCTGATTTTTAAAAATTTAATTAATTGTAGAGATGAGGACTCGCCAAGTTGCCCGGGCGGGTCTCGAACCCACAGGCTCAGGCAATCCACTCCCAAAGTGCTGGGATTACAGGCTGAGCCACCAAGCCCGGCCAGTGCTGGGATTTTAGACATGAGCCACCATGCTCAGCCAGACCTGTTGTTTCTATCTCCTTAATACTTCTCAGCTTCATACTGTCTAGTCTCATACTCTTATGGTACCACAATAGCCTCCTAAATGCTTTCCCTTATCTCATGTCTTGAGCTCCTATACTCTATTTGCTCAACTTTCTAAAACATCACTCCCTCATTTAAAGCACTCTGGAAGCACTCCATTGCCTAAAACTTTTTGACATCGTACATATATCAGTACAAATTTGAGAATACACTCTCAATCTATGAATATTTATTAATGTACATATATTACAAAACATATATGAAATACAGAAATTAAGAAAGAATGAGATAAAGACTAAATAAATACACAAACATATCCCTGGTGAAGATATTCTATCATTAGTTACTGTTAATATATTACTCAAACTACAATATACTCTTAGAGTAAAGCTCATTATTGATGATAATGTGTATATATCCATATTTCAAATAGTTTTCTTGACAATTTCATATTTCAGATTGATTTCTTGACATACAATTATTTTAAAATGTGACAAAGTGCTTTCACTAGGAGAAAAAGTCAGCTCTTCTTTTTTGTTATTGTTACAGTGTTAGAATTCTCTTCAATCTATGGTTTCTTTGTGCACATCTTTAAGCCACTTGTGCATTTTGTGAAGATTAATTAAAAGCAGATAATATAACATAAATCAGGCCGGGCATGGTAGCTCACCTATAATCCCAGCTCTTTGGGAGGCTGAGGTGAGAGGACTGCCTGAGCCCACGGGTTCGAAACCAGCCTGGGCAACTTGGCAAGACCTCAAGACTCATCTCTACAATAAATCAAGTAATTAGCCAGGCATGGTGGCATGTACCTGTAATTCCAGCTATTTGGAAGGCTGAGGCAGAAGGATCACCTAAGCCCAGCAGGTCGAGGCTGTGGTGGCCATAAGCGTGACACTGCACTCTAGCCTGGGTGATAGAGTGAGACTCCAACTCAAAAAACAAAACAAAACACTTATCACAACCTGCAATAACTGTTTCCTTACTAGCCTAAAGGGCAGGGATTACTCTCAATTTAGAATTTCCAGCATCTACCACAACTTGTTTGCAGTAGGTGCTTAATAAATGTTGACAAACATAATGAAAAAGGTCCATATTCCTCTGGCTGGCTTTCAAGAACTTGCATAAGCTAGCTCCAAACTATCTACTCAACTTTATTTTCTTCTCCTAAGTCCATACCAATTAGCCATTCTCCTCACTCTGTATCATATGTCATGCTCGTGTTGGCTTTTGCTCAGGCTGTGCCCTCAACTGGAACTGACTTCCATCTACAGAGAAGCAGCTTGTCCTTCAAGCCTCAGATCAAATTCTCCTTTCCCCATGAAATCATACTCAATTATTCCATCCCTTAATTGATCATTCCTTGAAGAGTGAGTACTATATGTTTTAGCAATTTTCCTCTATGTGGTACTCTTCCCTCCCCAATTTCACTCGAAGTTCTTTGATATCAGGGACGATTCTAAACTTATTTTGCACATTGATCTACTGCAACATGATGAGACATAGGAGATGCTAAAAGATCTGACTGACTGGTTGTATGTAGGTAGCCTTGTTCAGGGGAGAAAGCACTTGACTGGGTTTTAGTACAAGTTCTACCACTAATTTGTTAGATTACCTTAATCATGTCACTTAAACTCTCGAGTCATTCATTGCTCATCCATAAGATCAGACTTTATAATTTTTAAAATTCCAGGTAAGATATTTCTTGCCCAAAGGAAACATTAAAATTTCCCCTCTAGAGGGACGGGCACACCTCATCAACAAGGGTACCTACATAATGAACATTTGTATACCTAACCCTGAATTGTACCCCACATCTTTAAAATGAAATAAAATTTTAAAAAATACACTAAAAAATTTTTTCTCCCCTAAAACCAAAAGAGTCAGACACAGTGACTCACATCTATAATCCCAACACTTTGGGAGGCTGAGGCAGGTGGATCTCTTGAGCCCAGGAGTTCAAGACCAGCACAGAAAACATAGTAAAATCCCATTTCTACAAAAAGAATCAAAAAATTTGACCAGGTGTGATGGTTCACACCTGTAGTACCAGCTACTTGAAAGGCTAAGCAGGAGGATTGCTTGAGTCTAGAAGTTCAATGCTGCAGTAAGCTATGATCATGCCACTGCAATGCAGCTTGGGTTATAGAGTGAGACCCTGCCTCAGAAAACAAAATAAAATAAAAACCAAGAGAAATTCTGAAATCTTCAGCAACTCACTTAACTTTTAAAGAACCTCAGTTAGGGCCGGACGCGGTCCCTCACACCTGTTATCCCAGCACTTTGGGAGGCTGAGGTTCAAGACCAGCCTGGGCAATTTGGCAAGACCTCATCTCTACAATAAGTCAAAAAAATGCCAGGCTCGGTGGCTCAGCCTGTAATCCCACGCCTTTGGGAGGCTGAGGTGAGTGGATTGCCTGAGCCCGCGGGTTCGAGACCCGCCTGGGCAAGCGAGACCTCATCTCTACAATAAATCAAAAAAATTAGCCGGGTGTGGTAGCGCGCGCCTGTAGTTCCAGCTACTTGGCTGAGGCGGAAGGATCGCCGGAGCCCAGCAGGTCGAGGCTGCGGTGGCCGGAAGCGGCTATTGCACTCCAGTCTGGGCGACAGAGTGAGACTCCAACTCAAAAAAAAAAAAAAAAAAAAAAAATTAGCTGGGTATGGTGGTACGTGCCTGTGGTTCCAACTTCTTGGAAGGCTGAGGCAGGATTGCCTGAGCCCAGCAGGTCGAGGCTGCAGTGGCCAGGAGCGTGCCAGTGCACTCCAGTCTGGGCGACAGAGTGAGACTCCAACTCAAAAAAAAAAAATTTAATTAATTAAAAATAAAAATAAATAATCTGTACAACAAGGATAGACAGCCCATTTTAAAGCACTATATAAAGATTAAATGAGAAAATACAGATTAAAATTCATAGGTAATTTTTAAATCCTGATAAAAAAATGTAAGGCATTATAACACTATTTAGTGGAAAATGCAAGCCAGCGGCATTATTTGGTGTTCAGTTAGTTAGTGCAGTGTGCTAACTTAGCCAAGAGCACTGATTGCTCAGAAGAGCAGAACAGTGTTCCATAACCACAGGCTGTACCCTTTATGAACAAAGGCACACGTCTGATCACAAAGAAAGTAATCTTCATACAGGAAGGACTACACAACAGGAAACATAACAGTTGAAATCTAAATTAAAGCCTGGGTATAGTCCCTAAAAATGCTCTTAGAATTTCCATAGCCACTCTGTATTAGAATTAATAAACTTCATCTGGACAATGACCAATTGTATACCTAACTCTGAATTGTAACCCACATCTTTAAAATAAAAATTAAAAAAAACAAAGAAACACAAATCCTGCCCCATGCTTGTAAGTTATGGAAAAAAAAATCAATAAACTTCTCATATTTTGGCAATCATTTGAAGGACAGATTTGAGCATAAAGGGGACTCTGTAAGAAATAATCTGGTTACAAAACAGCTTCTCATAAAAGCATATTTAATCATTCAAGTAAAACATAGAGGCTAGTTAAACAAAAAGAAGCCAGGTGTGATGGCTCACGCCTATATCCCAGCACTTTGGGAGGCCGAGGCAGGAGAATTACTTGAGTCCAGGAGTTTGAGACTAGCCTAGGCAATGTACTAAGACCTCATCACTACCAAAAAAAAAAAAGTTAGCTGTGAGTGGAGGCACTTGCCTGTAGACTCATCTACTTGGCGGGGGTAGGGGACACTCAGGCAGAAGGGTTGCCTGAGCTCAGGAGGTCTGAGGCTTCAGTGAGCTGTGATCATGTCACTGTAGTGGGTTGCCTGAGAGACAGAGTGAGACCCGGACTCAAAAAAGAAAAAACAGAAACAAACACAGAAACATAAACATCTTAAGAATTTAGTTGTTCTTTAAGAGAAAGATTAATGAAGAGATATATGAAGTCTCAAAGAAAACATAAAACATTTTCCCTGGGAGACTATCAACTTGTTTAATATACAAAGAAGAAAGTTGCAGTGTGGGACTCCAAACCAGATTCTTTATTTATTTTTTTGAGTTGAAGTCTCATTCTGTCGCACAGGCTGGAGTGCAGTAGCACGTTCATGGCCACTGCAGCCTCAACCTGCTGGACTCAGGTGATCCCTCTGCCTTAGCCTTCCAAGTAGCTGGAACTACAGGCATGTGCCACCATGCCTGGCTATTTTTTTTTTTAATTTATTGTAGAGAGGAGGTCTCATCAAGTTGCCCAGGCTGGTCTCGAACCCATGAGCTCAGGCAATCCTCTTACCTTGGTCTCCCACAGCTTCTTTAACTTAGCAGCCTAATAATGTTAGCGGCATTTGTTACATGTCCCCTGACATACACAAAAAGAGCCATATTATATATGACAGTCAATATCTCAAACCATCCTATATACGAAAATTATTTTCAATTTTGAAGTTAAATTTCATGCCAGTTTACTACCCCTAATTAACCATTTATTTTCAGTAGATTCGATAACAAGCTGGGTGCAATGGCTCAAGTCTGTAATCCTAGCACTTTGGGAGGCCGAGGCGAGAGGATTGCCTGAGACCAGGGGTTCAAGACCAGTCTGGGCAACCTGGCGAGACCTCGTCTCCACAATAAATGCTATGAGCATGCCACTGCACTCCAGCCTGGGCAACATAGTGAGACTCCAACTCAAAAAAAAAAAAAATCGGTAAGAATACTTCATCATCATATTTAGTCAATAAAAGATGAGTTTTCTATAGTATTCCAGTGAGAATTGTTTCAAAGACATTTATCTTTTCTTAAATATCAAACCTTAAGCTGGACACTATCCTCCTCTGGAATACTTATTTTTTCCCCTTTCTTTTAAACTTCTTTTTCTTCTCCAAAGCAAGCCCTAAAATGAAACACTTTTCAACGTGTGGTCTAATTCATATTCATTTCATCAATTTCATAGCCTTAAAAATAGAAATTCTAGAAGCTTTCTGGATAGACCATATTTCTAGAACAAAGGACACAGTACATTCAGCATATATCTGATAGATGAGTAGAATTACCCTCTATGTTTACAATCTGCATTATTAATACAAAGGCTATCTAATCTGGATGCCTTAATGTCAATACTAAGTCACTAGTCAAAACTACAAACACACACTTACTGGTAAGTTTTAAGGTTCTGAGTAATAAGAGGGAAGGAAGAGGAAAAATCAGAGAGGAAACTAAATGCAAAATTCAAGGATAAAAGTCAGCCTGAGCCGGGCTCAGTGGCTCAGCCTGTAATCCCACGCCTTGGGAGGCTGAGGTGAGTGGATTGCCTGAGCCCGCGGGTTTGAAACCCGCCTGGGCAACTTGGTCAGACCTCATCTCTACAATAAATAAAAAAATTTGCCGGGTGTGGTAGCGTGCGCCTGTAGTTCCAGCTACTTGGAAGGCTGAGGCGGAAGGATCGCCGGAGTCCAGAGGCTCGAGGTTGTGGTGGCCAGGAGTGGCCACTGCACTCCAGTCTGGGTGACAGAGTGAGACTCCAACTCAAAAAAAAAAAAAAAAAGTTAGCCTGGTTGGGCACAGTGGCTCAAACCTGTAATCCCAGCACTTCGGGAGGCTGAGGCAAGAGAATTACCTGAGCCCAGGGGTTCGAGACCAGCCTGGGCAACTTGGTGAGACCTCATCTCTACAATATATCAAAAAAAATTAGCAGGGCATGGTAGCGGGCGCCTATAGTTCTGTCTACTTGGAAGGCTGAGGTGGAAGGGTTATCTGAGCCCACCAGGTCGATGTTGGGGTGGCGGTGAGAGCGCCATTGCACTCCAGCCTGGGTGACAGAGTGAGACTCTGACTCAAAAAAAGAAAAGAAAAAGTCAGCCTGTGTAAGAAATGGTAGAAAAATTGGAAAACAAGATCAGAAAAAGTTGTTTGCACCCAAGAAACACAAAATCATTCTTTTTTTTTTTGTAAAGCTAATCAAGTAAAGTAATAAAAGTGGAAAAGGAACAAAGAAATCTGAAACCCCACTGATCAATTAGTTGTAAACACCACTGCACTCAGACCAGCCCAAGCCCATTCTTAACCTGTTCACCTAAAGCAATTCTTACCATGTATTTCTTTTCAGATAAAATGGAACCTTGGATTTTATTTTAATGACCTGCCATCCTTAGGGATTCTGAAAGTGTCTTTGTTAACTCATGGCATACTTTCATGACCCAGTCCTACCTTCCTTATTAAGACTTCTGTTGTTCTGCTCCATTCCCCGTCCCTAAAAAAGTTCCCAGCACACAAACTGAATTAACAACACTTAGAAGGAGGTGTTATTTCCATGTTGGTTTCACAGATGAGGAAAGGTTTAGCAAGATTATGTAACTAGCCTAGGGGCTACAAACCCACATCGGATCACAAAGTCCTTGCTTGTACTCTTTGTCCTTACTGGACAGAATAGTATCTTAATATCTTGCACTCCTGTGTCTTTACTGGTGGCAGCTGTCTCCTAAAGGAAAGCTCACTTCAAACTTCAACTTCTCCATAATACTCTCCTAGGCATCCCAACCTCTGATTCCCATTATGGATCTATACAAACCTCGCCCTCCTTTGTACTGTGCCCTCTCCAGACTTCTATTACAACAGCACTTCTAGCCCTTTGCTGTACTTATTTACTTCAGGTTCTTTCGCTTTCATCACAACTCTAAACTTCCTGAGGGCAGGAATCGGGTATCTTCCAGATCTCCAAGTGCCTCAGGCACATGATAAGAGTTGAATAAATGTTTGACTAACGAATGAGAAATCCCTACAAATTCCTGAGGTAAAAAGGAACCCTTTAGCTCAATTCCCTAACCACAGGCAACCAGAGTCTAGAAGCTTTCTCAGGCCATGGGTGACAAGAGCATGCCTGAAATTCCCTACCCACACCACAAAAAAGCATCACTGTGCTATGTGAAGGCAGCTTTTCAAGTTGTCAGACACCTAATGATGGACAATACAATACAGCTTGAAAACTTTTTAGGACTAAGCATAAAATCTGTCTTTTAAAAGTGGCCTACCTTGATGAGACACCAGCTCTTCATTTTAAACAATGTCTGGCTCAATTAAATCACTGTTTTCAACAAATCTGCGTATTTTGAGTAATTTTATTTTTATACCCCGTGGCTTGAAAATGCAATGTCACAAATTTACCACATTGACTTTCCGACACTTAAAGGACAAAAACTGCTTCTCTTATACAAAATGGGAAAATAAAAGAGAACCTGTGTGTTAGGTAAAAAGGCATTCAATTAATATGTTATTCTACTGCCATCTGTAAACCCTCTTTCTAAAAGCACATGTGGCCTATTTTAGACTAATAAATGCTGGGAAGCATTTACTAGAGGTTTTCATTTTACTGGTATGAATACTGTACTAGATTCAAACTATGTCTACACAAAATCTGGTCTTTAAAAATATGGTGTAAAGGGCTTAATTGTTCATCATTGAGTACTACATAAATAGTATTAAATTCAATATCCTAGCTCTAAGAATTTATAACCAAATGCTCAGCTAGACTAATCTCAAGGTACACTTTTAGGGTAATAATTTTTTTACATGTACACTCAAGCCACAATCTATAATTTTACTCCTTCTATTGACACTAATTTCTGAGCAGTGTCTAGCCCTATCTATGAGCAGGATATAAATAAGGCTTACAAATAGGATATTATAAAAGTGGGACACTGGAATTTCACAACTGGAGCACATTAAATCATTTCTGGCAAACTAATATTTTTCCAAATATTCACAAGCAGATTTATAAAAAAGTGAAAATCATTTTGCCACGTTAGATTTCTGGCCTGTTTGATGGCTGGTCCCTCCTCACCCCCATTTTGATGTCCTTACCTCCTGTTCTTCTGCTAGGAATACCCTACTGACTTATCTCTGCTTGCCTATGTCCATCACTTCCTTGGAGATCTGGCTCAGGATTCAGCTCCTTGAAAAAGTCCTCCCTGGCGAATCCCATTTCCACTACGTCCCTCCTCTCTCTGCATTCCCTTGGCACTTACACATAGTTTGTACTACATAATCACGAACTTGATATTTTTCCTCCCTATGAGTTGTTTTGCATTTTTCTATCATTTCCCCAACTAAAGACCAAGTAAGAACAGCATCTTCTTTTATATTGTCTTTTACACAGCTAGCACCAATCACCAGTGCAAGAAAGCTGACCGCTCAAAAATTTCTGAAGAAAAGCCACTGAGTTTTCATTTACAATTTGCAAAACTCTACCACCTCCAACATGCATGAGTCCTTGGAGGACTTATTCTTGTTCCATAAAATCATCGTAAAAGATCCAATTCACAGATTAAATACATACTTAAGGTCAAGAATAATTCTAGCTATTCATAAAACTATCTTGTGAGTTACCATTTCAAGTCTCTTATAACAAGCCTAATACTCTTGAAGCAGCACGCCTGTGAGTGGTGAAGCTGGCACCAGACTCCTGCAAAAGGGGCAAAACTCTAGTTGGCAGTAAATGTTCAAACACGTGAGCCTCCACTGTTAAACAAGGCTCATTAACCACACAAACTTGCTGTTTCAGCTTTCTGGCTTCAATGAAGTGCTATGATCTTCTTTGGTTATTGTTGAGAGCCAATGATGGGTTAAATTCCCATAAATTAACCAGCGCTTTGGTGGTTTGCCCAAGCATACCGCTGGCATCGCTATGGATGGACTTTTTTTTTTTTTAATGGACCCGCCCGCCCCGGGGAGCCAGAGGTGAGCGAAGAAAGCGCCAACCCGGCACTTCTCAGCAGGCAAACGGAGAGCTACAGAACTCGAGCCGTTCGGTCTCCCTCTAGTTCTTAGTGTCAGCTTATCGTGCCGGTGGGGGGCGGGGGGGGGGTTGCTTCAAACGCGGCTGCTTT